>JABSMR010033161.1:0-16029 GCA_018902295.1 Dusona sp. PSUC_FEM 10030013
TTAATAGTTGATTTTGAAGAATCTTAATAAATTCGCTAAATTAACACATTGTTGTAAATATTTAATATTTACGGAATATTTTTTTTTAAACATGACGCACTTAATTTACATCGACCAATTCGAGAACGACAGCAAATAATAGACTCGAAATAGCGATGTCGAAATAAATGTTTGTTGAGAATAATTCCGATCGTTTCAAAAGATTGCCCATTTTCGTCAATGGAACTCTTAACGACATATTTACTTGAGAAATCAGTAATTATTTGGATGCAACGAGGATACACAAAAGAAAGGAAGATAGTGTCCCCTTAATGTATGTATATATTAATGCATCGTGTTATGGGAGAGACCTGGCCTCGATCGTCGGGAGCTCATGCATAGTTGGATTACGTGTATTAGCGTAATGTCGTCTCGGTCTTCGATCGATTCAATGTCAGGTTGCATAATTGACGACGCGCCACTATACGGCTATCGTCGACCCACGATGCGAGCATTTAATCACCCGCAGGATTCTCTAGAGTTAAGGTCAAGACGACTATATGTGCATACGCGAAGCACGTTACCATTAGTACGCGATGTCAAGTTCGTACGGTTATAATTATCGATAGATTTCAAATGTTTATATTATTTTTATATTTAACGGATATATCGACAGGTTTGATGGTAAAAAACAATAAGAAATCTGTTAAATTCCATTGAATAGAGTGTCAAAACCAGCAGGAAAATTCTGCTTAATATTGTATTTAACATAGAGAGCGAATAATATTTCTGATTCAGCAAAGTTTCTAAAATCAACGTTACAAACACCTTTTGTACATGTGTTGGATTCTGATCCGTAGGGTGTGGGCTGGAGGTCGTATACGATTCAAGAATCCCTGCCACCTACGCAAAACAAGTATAACAGGCTGGCTGTTAATCGAGCAAGAATGAAATAAGTAAAGAAAGGAAGGAGCCACACGGTGGGAGGTTCGATACAACAGGATGCAAACGCCAGCATGACGTAATTGTTTAATTTTGGAATCGAGTTGAGTTTGGGTAAAAGTTGTTATGTTTTGGCTTCGCATCGATGAAGGGTATTGTTGAAACGACCATTTGTCAAGTTAAGATTTTGCGTCTTGGTGAAAGGAAAACCAACGGGAAATTCAATCGTTTAGCATCGATAAAGCACATTTTCACAAATGTCGAGAATGTCTGCATACTGCAGCAGCAATTGTTCAATGTCATATTTCGCGAAGCGTGATCAATCGTTCGTGAACATAGGAAGAGTTGAATGCAATTCAGCTTGTGAAGGATTGGAGAAGTCATGGGACAAATAGCAATCTTAATAGTTGAGATGGGCCCAGTGAAACGAGCAGTGGGTGCGTTAACATGTATGTATGTGTTTATGGCTTTACT
This sequence comes from Dusona sp. PSUC_FEM 10030013, assembly GCA_018902295.1. NCBI lineage: Eukaryota > Metazoa > Arthropoda > Insecta > Hymenoptera > Ichneumonidae > Dusona > Dusona sp. PSUC_FEM 10030013. Next base: position 1,396 of record JABSMR010033161.1, read on the forward strand.
AAGCTTACGAGGTACTTTGCCTAACGGTACTGCATCAGTCGTCCCGTTCAATTTCATCGGTGAACTCGGTCCTCGCGACAAATCTTACCACAATTTTCCTAGGTTCCTTAACCCACACAGCATTATATCTAAAGTACGGAATCTCAGCGTGGGTGTCGTCAATCTCTTAGAATGCAAAGATTTACAGGGCATTGAATTAAGATTAAGATTGCAAAGAAATTTGCATAGTTTCGTTCATCGTAACTGTGAAAAATAGTCGTGTTAATTAGTCTACCAATATCAGGTGATAAGATTTATATAGCACTTTTTATAACTTTTATATTTATTCATGAAAAGATACTAAGCTTCGTTGACCCTCACTTTTAACGGTCAACGTATTGCCAGCATCATCACAAACAAGAACAAGCCACGATTATACTTAACCACTTTGAAAATCAATTTCAGAGCCCTGCTCGAAAATCTATGCTTCAAATCTACTGCGCTAGTAGGTACTATCGCAGATCATTGGAGAATCGTTTACCGCAATGTTATTACGCTACTACCACTACGTGAGGTCTCTCTGGGGCTACCGTGCGGTGAATCGCATAGCACGATGGGTACCTAGATCATTTGCCGATTGTGTGCGGTCGCGGTGGCTCCTCCTTTGGGGTCGGAGCCTGCATCCCTCTCTCATACTCGCTCGTTTTACAGAGGCCTGTGTGTTACACTTCTTCCTGCTATTCCTAAATCATTCCATGCCCTGGCCAGATCGTGATACGGATGGTACATACCCTAGAGATCGTGTGCTTACATCTGTAACTTACTCGACCATCTTGTAACTCGTATCCGGGAATATATATTGGAAATGTATGTGTATTTTATGTGCGGCTAAATCGCACGATATACAGAAATGTGAATCGTTATGTAATTAATTAATTCGACTCGGCAATTGTCAATTTCTTGTAAAGATTAAGTCTGCTATTGCTGACTTGCTCAAGTGAAAATAGGGAGATGGTTATCGATGACATTTTCGTCATTCATCCTTTCGATCTATAGAACTTGATTCTGAAGTTTGTTACGCTCTCAGTGCGATTGAATTACTTCACTGCCGTTTAGCTTGTTCGAAGTGTTCGTAATGTCGATATTCTGTCAAATAACCACGTGTTCAGACATTTCCTCTTATCTATACTTACTGGTGTTTATATCTATTCGAAATATCGCATTTTTCAGCAGCTGTAGAACTCATAAGTTCTGGTCCAACAAACATTGGGTGAAACAATGATTTGCTCTTCCAAGCATACAAAGAAGTGAACTTGACTGTTTTTGTTAACGCGATTTCACGGTTGGTTACAGTCTTAAAGAGTGCACCAGTATTTTTGTAGTATTTTATGAAAGCTTCGAGTACAAAAGACGCCTGGATGTATTAAGAGAATGAGCGAGAAAGGGGGAGAGGGAGAGATGATCTTATGGAATTTCCGGCAACGGGATGTTGGAGATCGAAGCCCTTTGAACACAGGCATCCTGCGGTTACGCGGAGGCATATCCTGGTATAGAAAGAAGACAACGCACGACCACGAATATGCAAATGAACCGTGAACCTCGAGAGTACAGCTGACGGCCGGGTACGTATCCTTCCTTCTTCTTGAAGAGACACGCAGAAAAGCCCTACAACAGAGGCCATCCGCCTTTCCCTCCTTCGGACTTTCCTAGTGGGTTCTGCAGCGAGCACGTTGTTGTCGAGCCCCCGAGGGCACTTTGTATACTTATTACGATACATCTCCTATGGGTTGGCCATGGCAGCCGCGCATTTCTCGGGTTCGACGCCCGGTCAGTTGAAGCTCCGGCAGAGCCACCAACATGTGCAAGCAACAGCAACCGCAACCGGCCAATGCGGTCAGAAGCGTCTCACTCTTCGTCCGCCAACAGCACGAGGAAAAGAGATCACGATATAGCTTTCAGCGTCATCCGCTTCTCTCCTTCGTCGCGTTGCTGAAGAGATCACGTGGACGGCGATCAAGCGAAGAAAGACGCAACCCAGAGATTTCGCTCTGAATTTCTTGGTCGTGATAAGTAAATTTTTTTCTAACGTACTCCTCACTCTCATCTCCTTCTCTCTTTCTTCAGCCTCTATTCTATAATAGTGTCTTAACGTTTACCGACGACGAACGACCGAGATAGTTCGACGATCGTCACTGACCTTGCTCTTGTAACTCGATCTCGCTCAATGCGGAAGAAACGCGAGAAGCGGAAGAAGAAAAATAGAAATGAAAGGGCGGTAGAACCACTAAGGCCTTATCAAGATCATCATTTGACGATAATCTAATTGACTCGTGACGGAAGCTGTCCGACTATAATTCTGACCGGTTACTTGTACACTTCGACGATTTGTAACGCTTCCTAGTCACGAGAAGACCCTCGAGATATTTAGAAATTTTAAATACCTGCATATCTCATGATGTCTTATCACGTGTGTGAGCTATTATATGAAATACCAGTATTTCATAAACCAAAATATATCAGAGCCTTGACAATTGATGAAAAAAATCGCGATGTAGAATGTTTCAAAAAATTGATATATATTTACAGTGATTTGACTTGCAAAATTTTATCTTTACTTCCTCGTTCCATGGATCACAGGAATTAAGTCTACTATTTTTTTCAGATTTAGATTTAGTATTTTTAGAGGGAACTCTTAGCCTCATAAGTTATGCACATTCCGTGTGCAAAGTTATGCCTTTCTGGCACTAACTTAAGAATCACAAACTTTATGTTGTAGCATTCAGAGCCCTTTGATTTTTACTATGCAAGATGACTAGAGGTAACAGCTTTACAAAAATGAGATTATTGCTTTACACCGTTAGATAAGAGAATTTATGGCAACTTCCATATACCTTATGATTGCGAGGAAAATTGCCGTTATGACCGATTTGCGGTAGCATCATAAAATGCTTTTTTTCGAGTACACACGTAGGGTTGGGTCGTCTGAAAAAGCGCGTAATGAAAAAATGAGCAAACGCAGGTGTACACTGGAAAGAACTATTTGGACGTTTCTGTTGTTGTCAAAACAATGAATGAACCGTTAAAAAAATCTATATAGATATTTGAATTTTACGAAATCGTAGAATCCGTGGGAATGACGCATCTCTTTGAACAACAGAAACTGCTTCTAGTCCGTGGGTGAACTCAATAATGTTTACGATGCACCTTCGCGAAACGACTTGCCCACCTTCCCAGTTTTCTTCTGTTTTTTATTTTTTTTTTTTTCGTGCAACGGGACGTACATCACTACTCGCACTCGCTGACTGTTACGAAAACAGAGAGACCATAATATATATATTTTTTTTACGAGGCAACATTATTTTCAGGGTAGGGAATATTTAGCAACCTATTCATTTTCGAAATTTCAACGCAATCGACATGACGAATGACGCAAAACCGCATTCTATAGCTAAATTACTATTTAGTGCATGGAATTAGTTTTTAGTGATAGTACCGCAACTATAACAGTCGGAAGGTTACACCACCGAGATATTATACTTTACATGCGAGAGGTTCGTGCAACGAATTCTTGCACAAGCCAGTCCGAACGAAACGTGATTCGGATCCTCTTGGACAGTCAGCTTGTGTGGCTTCACAACTTCAGCTCAGATCAACTTTTACATCAGCATATACGCGTTTTAATGTGTAGCCCATACACGATTTTAAACTCGTGGTCATAGATGTGCTGGAGGAGCTTGTTCATCAAATTTGTTGAAAGGAAAACCTGACGAACCAGTCAATTACCATTATAGGGAGATGAGTTAAGGGGCAAGAAGATTATTCATATCGAGTAATGATGAATTCAGCAATGCTTGATATAAATGGGTGGGCGATGAGTGGGTGTGGTAAGAAAATATATGTATCGAGCGATTTGAATATCCAATGGCAATCGTTTCGGATTTAATTGATGTTGGAATTGACTGCGATGTCATATGTGAAATTCAAAAATGAATTTAAAAAAACGGCGGAGGATGTTGAATTCGTCGCGGTGTAGCGATGGGTCAAATTATCGTGCATCGCAACAAGTTATTTTTTTTCTACGGTGCCTCGATAACTTACGAGACGGTTCGAAAGGGAGTGGGCGAATCGTACGATCTCGCCAAATAAGGATGACCGCATGGGCTGTAAATTTGGCAAGGTCCGGGAATACATAGGTGGAGGTAAAAGCCTCTTGATGCCCAAGTTCGTGGATCTTTTATATGATTGTGTGCTGAGCATGTGTATATTCTTCGAAGCGTGAAAAAAGAAAGAGTTGAAAGAGAAACGCGTACATGGACGCTGGGAATTCGTTGTTAAGCCTCACTAAGTATGCAAATTTAAGTGGACCCTACGTTCGGTTTCCACTTCATGATTCTGGAATCTTCCATATTACGAACCAAAGGCAGACACCGATGCAGATGAGACATCCAAGCCTTCTACAGACTTTCGCGATTTTTTTAAGCCTCTTTGTTGAACGATGGAAACTTTTCAAGTAGAAGAAATCATCAATACTTATCCGATTATGTACACGATCCGTCACTGAAGAATCGAGCAGCAACGATCGTACTTTAAGATGTAAAGGGATCAAGGAAATAGACGGATTTCATAACTATATTCCAAGTCGAAACGAAACGTCCTTCGTTATTGATTTTGATTATCCCACATGATGGAACAAACGAGTTATTCATGATTTATAATCATCACGTTGAGAACGTGGGAAGGATTAAATCCGATTTGTGATCCGAGCTAATCCGATATAACGAATTATTCCTGTGGCCGATGAGTTATTGCAGAATCTAAATTTAGAACACGCTTACATTGAGGTTCCGCGTAATAACGAAGGGTTGCAGAATAGACGGTAGCAAAATCGTGGATGAAGGTTTCAAGATGGTGATGGTACGGCAAGAGGGATAATAAATTTTCCGGCGAGGACGAAAAAACTAAACGTTGGAGCCCCAAGGCTGCTGAATCCGGTCTCAAGGTCTCGGTTCCGCCGAGAATGCGACCTTGGCATCGAGTTTAGAAGAGATGCTGCGCAGAGACTCGGTTCTTGAAGAATGCCACGAATGATGCAGCATCTTCTGAGCTACATTATTTTTCTAACGAGCTCGCTTATTTTTACAACCCTCAAATTTGGTAATCTATATTTTTACGTTTACGTATAATCTACTGGTTGTTATTGAACGAGTACAATATAAGTGCGCAGAGAAACAAGTTTAACGGTCACAAATAACACATGAAAGTACAATCGGTGCGAGCACAATTGTCGATAGAATTCTGCCTGTTTTTCGTTTTCCTATCGACCGACTTTCTATCCTCGAAGGAAGGGCCTCGTACAGCATATTTATGACTCTGCACGTAACATACGTGCTTGATATTTACATTTATGATGCCTATAGCAGAATGCAAAGAACTAATAAACGCTTCGTGTCTAAGATTATAGTACCAACATTTTGCCTCGCAAATTGCGAAATGGTACGTTGTGTGCACTAATCTTCCGATGCTCACGCTTGCTTTTGGTGCCTTTGAAACTATTATACTTTACAGTGTCAAACCAAGATTTGTGCTCTTTCAATACACACGAGCCAGTGGATCAGTCTATCCAATTCCACATGTATTCGTTCGATGTTAATTTTCATTTCTCCCCACTCAATTAGATAGTCAACCAGGGCAGGTAACTTAATTAAGTGATCACGATCACGCAACCTAGCCTGTAACGAATATCAAAACAACTGAAGTGATGATAATTATTGCACGAAAAGTGCTAAGTCTAAATCAACCCCGACGCTTCATGTCGTTTCTATATAATTAAAGCTTCTTGGAAACTAAACGTTTTATGTGCGTTTAAAATTCGTTCGCTTATATTTTTAAAATTTATAGAAATATCATGATGAATTTGAGCTCTAATCGACAATAAAAAAAATACAGAAGAAAACGAAAGAGACGTCATAAAAGAGAGTAATTTACAAACGTAGGATTAATGAAAAATGAATTGGCGAGTAGTGAATAGTGGTGTAAAATTGATGGCATTGTTGTGGTGGTTTAATGTGCGAGCGACTAGTACGAATTTGTATCAACGAATCAGACTCAGAAAATTCTCCAAGTATCCTTTTACTATATAATTTGAAGCATTCCAGTACGACGCACTTGGTTGAGGGGCGAAAGAGAGAAAGCATGCAGAAGTTTCTTCTTCGTCGTCTCTTGTACGAGACAGGAGGAGGTTATTCTTGGGCGCCAGCATTGTCCTTATCTCGCAGCGGATTTCAAACCGTGTGTGCTGGCGTGCCTCTCCAACAGTACACGAACAAAGAGTCATCGGTGAACAACGAGGTAAGGGGAGCTCATTCGATGAACGCTCGCAGAGGGCTCTGTATAGGGAGGAGGATATGAGGATGCTCCGTGGCAGAAAACCGAAGGAGTGAGATACGAATAAGCGCGCGGCGAGATCTCTTCGGGGAGAAGGGCCGTTGTATAAACTCAGCGGGGATGGGGATACCGGTCTTGCCGCAGAGTGGGAGAGAGTTATGGGGTATCCTCTCCCGACTCGGTGCGGATCGACCGAAGCATAGGCTCCCTCATCCTGAAAACCATACCGCCAACCACCGCACCAAGTACAGCCACACAAACACATAGCAAATGAATCTACAGCGGAGAACCCAATGCCAAGGTTCCGTGCGCTAAGCTCTCGCGTGGTGCAAAGGTCAATCGGTATGAAGGTGCCTCTCGACGTTTGCCTACGTTGATCTGTCCCGATCCACGAGCTCGGGTTCCACACGATGCTCGTTTATTTATTTCTTTTTTCTTCTTTCTCGACGCCCAAGGGTTCTCATTACATGCAAACCTAAACTCTCTGCCCTTAGTTCTATTCGTACGAACATATCCCAAAGGACATCCAATTGTGAATCACTGCTAGAGCCGTTTCTCCAACACTTTATACTTCATATTTGAATGTCGATGTTAATAATAGTGCAGGCACATATTCAACATTGGTAACTGTAAATATAGCATTGAGCAAAACGTTCAAGGTCAGTAATTACTTGCTCGTGCAAGAAAATTCATTGCAGTGTATGAACTTCGAGAAAATAGAATCTTCGTTCGCCAAATATTTACTTTACGCGGATTTCTGTTTCTGATCGTTAATAAAAGTACTACAAGGCATTCGCATTCACAATGATCTGTGGGAAATGTAAATCGGTCCGTGAAAGGATTGTAATCTTGTGAGATTTTTTGTCACTTATATTCAGTGTTCGCTTACATACCGGTACGAAGAGATACGACCTATTCGTTTTTGTCTGACTCGCAATTCGCTGGTCGTGCAGTTAAGAGGTGCTCAAATCCTGAGGAGAACTTGGACTTTAGTACATGCGCCTCGGAAAGCTTGATGCTACCATGTTGTTCAATGTTACCCGGAAACTCGAGTTTCATGGAGAGTGAGAAACGAAGCTAGCGAGAGCGATAGAGATGGCCAAGTGGGAGTAATATACCTACGAGAGAACTTGCCTGAGATTAGTACGTAGTTACAGCATGAAAATATAACGGATGGAGGTGTATAACGGTCTTATTCTCTCGCTTGCTTGCTCGCTATGCATAGGAAATGTAATTTACCATGGTTCTCGCACGTCTATTGCTTGCTACATATTGTAATTTGCTTGTTCTCCATCAAGGAACTGAAGACTAATGGGAATTTGAAGAAAACAAAGTATTTCAGTGCATTATTGTGTTTACATCCTAGCAATAATTTATTAAATCGATAAGAGGGCGGACAGGGACAAAATGGCGGATGAAAAATGCCCACGAGATAATCACTATAGATTACGAAGCACGTCTGATTAACTCTTTTCAGACCCTCGTCCTTCTTGAGATTTCTGTGACGAGAATCGAGAGAGCACACAATCTCAGAAGCTTCGAAAGGAAACTAAAGAGGAGAAAGTCAACCATTAATACCGAATAGTAGCCTGCAACTCCATCCTTAAAAGCATACTGTTTAACTGTTGGTATACGTTCATGTGTGCCTGTGTGTTATTTGTGGTGGGTAAATACAGCGTCGCTCCGGAGGATGTCGAGGTGACCACGTTGGTCAACTCCAGAGAATCGTCTTCTTCTCACGACACTCGCTCACGCGAACCATGCTGCGCTTTATTTATTTTCTCATCTTTCTCTTTCACTCCGAGTTTCTTCCGTGACACGATCTCTCTTTCTCTGTTGATCTTTTTTATTTTCACTCTGAGCCGCCGATAGAACGCGGATGTAATGCAAGACGCAGTGGCTTCAGACCAATGGGAGCTGTGGTTAAAAAATTAAAATTAAAAAATTCAAATTCTACGATACGATCTTCGTCGATCTGTGTAAATTCGGCAAAAAATCGTCGGATGATTAGAAATATGTTTACAACAATCGTAACCAGTTCAAATCGGTTACAATACACGAAAACTAAACGGCAAATGAAAATGAACAGCAAATCAGTTTCTTCAACGGTTTAGCATAGACCGCACCATGCAAATAATATAATTCCATTTTTGATTTTACGAGGTATTACAATCTTTTAGCCTTCAGGTCGACCGGGGGAATTAATTACTATTATAATCACAGGCTATGGATACACAATCTTAGGTACGGAGGTCGAACAGAGGAAGAAAATTTGCATATAGATGTTTGGTTTATTTAGACGTAACGGCTAAACGCCTCAAGGGTCTTGACTTGCTCTTATATTTGATATACGTTTTTGCTCTGGCGGCGTATACACTTAAGATTCGGTAGTCCCATTAACCCCGAAAGACTGACTAAAACGTACCAAAGTCTCCATAAAAATATAACCGACGTTTATTCTGAACTTAAAAATCATTTTAGAGCTAGCCATCAAATGGTCTAAATTTAGAGATTGTCGTGACGCGAATGGTTGCTTGAAGAATGGACAGAAAATAACCCTTTGTCGCAAGAGATCGAGGAAATATTACCGTGTAATTTGACCGCCCGCGGCTTCTCTGATTTTATGATGTAATTGCGGACTCTGGTGGAGGATTGGGATTGGTGGAGCGAAGGTCTCGCCTAGACCCTTAGGTATGTACGAGAAACTTCGTGCACGTGATGAAAAAATGCGCGATAGAAAGAACCTCGGATATTGTAACCGGTGCTTACTTATAATACTAGGAAGACATTATCCGGTGTATATAACATCCTTTAGAGTGGTGTTTAAGGGTGCGCACCATCTATACGTTAATGGCCACATGAGCAAAACCACCTGCCGCGACCAATGAATATAAGCGAGAACAGTATATGTGCCCATCTACGATCCTGCGGTAACACGTACTACCGATCGCCGATTGGTCTACGCGTAAGAGGCTAGTCATAATCAGAAGCATCCTTCTCTATGCACAAGGTTATTTCCTTTAAAATATTAAATCATGACTAGAGAAGATAAATACTTCGTTTCAACCTTTCTGATAAGGTTGCCAGTAATCACAATAAATCATGGCTTAATGTTGATATGCATCGTTGTGCAGCTCTGAATAGCTATGGCTATTATGTATTGTGGATTACTCTACACTCCATTGTCTATTGCCGATTATACCAAAGGCCTTTATAAGGTTTGCAAACAAAACGCATATTTATATATTTTCGTACACCGGCTATTTCGATTATTCCTCAAATTTAATCTTTGCGACGTCACACGAGAAATAATTCAATGTATTTTCGTGAAACTTATTCCTCAGAGGGAGATTGGGTGACTCACTTTCGTTGCGAATTTTCGCGGCTGGATGAACACTAACCAGCTTCTTCCGTGGTTGAAGCATCCGTTTTTCGTTCATTGCCCTTTAATGCTTTTGCCATAAGATATTTCTCGGAAGATCAGTGGTTTTTCTCGTCGCTTATTCACAAAATGTTGGGTCAGAAACCCTTTGACATTCCCTCGGTTAAATAAGTCGAAACTGAACGTTTGGAAAAAGATTGAATATGAATATTTCTTAGCTCGTCATTCATATTCTTTGAACTGATGGCGACGACTGAGAATGTGCTAAAACTGAGGTGGTAAAACGCCAACGATCGCCAGCATGTCTCTGAATAAGATGGCGTGACCGACAGAAATTCTGGGAAATCTTCGAAAACTGAGGAAGCACGTACGTGTCTAAGAAATCAGATCTACACGACTTTTCAGTGAACTACTCCTGTTTCATGCTATCAGATCTCACCAGACGTGAGGAATGAAACAAAAGATAGAAACGATAATGAGGCACGCATGGTACGACGAGCGAATGAAACGCCTCAAACAAAATAATTGTTTCGTCGAGCCCATCGACAGATAGTACGCTAAGCTGTCTTTTTAATACCTGTACTTTCTTGAAAACACTAGTTCATCGTTACATTCAAATATTTAGGTTATAAAAAACCTGTTGATGAATGTATTTTTCCTTATCTTGTAGATGATACTCGTATTGACTGTCTGAACTTTTTTTGTGTACAATTCTCAGCGAATAACAGTTCAGTTAAGAATATACCTGAAGAGAGAATCTAAGCATCAGATGCCAGGCGGTACATACCGCCAACACCACTAATTTAACGCCCCGTAATTTTGAGAACACGTTTCATTTATATTTACGCTGTAATACTGTATCTCTACTTTTGGGTCTGCTCCCACGTGCATAAAGAGCGAATAGTATGCCAAGCACCGTGTAATGGAAGTACATGCGTGCTTATTATACATCTGCAAGGTCGAATCAAGGACGCCGGTGCCTGCTATTAGTGGTGTGGTTCAAGAGACGGGTACCGCGCGAGCTTCACATAGGTAATTGAAACCCACCTGGGACTGGAGAACAAGTTTATTCATTCGAATGCCTGGATAATAGACGAATGCAGCATCCTTATTTTTTACACCATCACATATGTGATATACTTTATCGTCGGAAATGTTCACCCTGTCCACGTCTCCTTGTGTCATCATTTGAAATGAATACAATATTGATTGACTGTACAATATGAATAATATTTTACAAAAAACAAAAAAGAAAAGAAATCGTGAAGAAAACCAATTGCACACGATGCGAGAACTTTCGACCGGACCCAACTTCGTGTCGTATTATCTCATATACATATATATGGCCGCGCGAATCAACTTTGCACGGCGTTAGTAGAGACTTTTACTTTTATGATTCAGGCGTGGGCAAGACCACGTCACTGCCCACCAGGATTGGCGCCCACTCGAGCATGGTCAGCTCGCTCTCGCGTTCGCATTACCAATACCTTTTTCGCGACTCACGAGCTATCTACAATCTCCTTAGCCGTTCGATACTTTCATTAAAGTTTAAAAAATCATAATAAAAACTCGATGTATGGTTTAGATCAAATAATATAAGACACTTTTCCGTACAGATTTCCTACAGTTTACAATGATATGACATTTATTCCAATCAGGATAATCATTGCTCGGCGAAGGGTGACAGTCTCGCCTCTCATCGAATTTTCCATAGAACGAATTTAGTTTCTGAGTGCGAATCTGCATTCCAAGCCAAAGTTTTACTCTTCACCACATGGTTTTATAAATGAATTTATTCGTAATTAACGAAGCCCCTATACACCAGATGCCACTTATACAATTTTCGAATATTAAAAAATCTTTTATTTACTTTTTTCCTTCTAGATAAACTCTTTTTGTTCTTAACCCTGCCTAGAAAGAGCCTATCATTTCATCCGATCGTGATCTTAGATATAACTACCCTCTGAATCCTTATCGCTGACAAGATCTCGGCATTCCACCTGTTTCACTATCTTTGACATTGTTTTGAATATAGTGGATATTCGGCTATGTGGACCTTATAGTCGTGGATGGAAATGCAGGCAATTAATAGAGAATTAATTAATCAACATTCTACGACAGTTCATAATGTCTGGCCATCTTCCATAACTGATTTTCAGAATTATCCAGGCATAAAAAAAATTAATTGACATCTTTAGTGTATGTTAAAAGGTTCAGAATACCAATCAACATTATTCCTGCATCCAGGGAAATAAATACCCAGTGATTTCCTTCCACTATCATGATACTTCACATATTCTAATGAAACAACTTCAAAGCGATTAAAAAGTGAATTACCAGCACATCAATAATTGAAGATGTTCCCAAATATTAGTTGACTACAATTTTCCCATAAGCAATCCGATCATCTCTGAACTATATGAGTACGTTAGTCTTTCACTTCGACTGGACCATGAAATAATGACAGGGTACGTCAAGGTTCTATAGTGGGTAGATAAATATAGGCGTAGGGTTTTCTTCCAACAAGGGAACGTAGACAAACGAATTTACAGTCAAAAAATAAAAAATTACTATTAAAATCAACAATTTGAATTACGATAACTGTAAATCGCAACGTTACGATATTTATCAATTTGACAACATTGTACTTGAAACGTGATAACAAACTTCTATTGCAACTGAAAACTTAGTTAATCATCGGAATTCCCGTCGGAATATGAATTTCGATGTCAGCTGATCTCGAGGATATCTTTTTATCCGTCCTGAAGCAGATTCCCATTGCAAGTGAGAGATCCTGCGAGAATACAGGAACGGGAAGTGAATGAAAAGCAAAGTCGACGACATTTTCCCTCGGGGCCACGTCATTTCATAGTACGAAAATTGAATGTGTAACTGAACCGAAGTATATAGATGAGAGGCCTGCCAAGAATGTCGAGGAAGACTCTAGAGGACGGTGAACCGATGTTCGTCACGCGACGAAGTGAGGTTGCATGTTTTCCTAAGTTCCCGCGGTTCCTGCCGTCATCTTTTCATTCACGTTCCGGAAATGATGTAACGACGATTATTGGTCTCGTTACAAAATCGTTTCACAGAACAAGTTTCGTTAATTTATTATTTCACCTTGGACTCTTTTGATTAAGGATATTATCATTCTTTTCGAGATCATTTGTAACCATTGTTACTTCTAAAAAAACCCAGTAGAATCTCTTGACTTATGGCCAACAAAAAATATTCTCGACGCTTTATTTCGACTCATAATTCTCCATGACACAATCGCTTATCATCATTGCCATCATCCGCATCATCATCATCATCATCATCATTATCGTTCCATCCTTTTATAATTGCGATCGCACAATAAACAAGCTTCATAAACGCGCGTAATCGGCCTTCGCGAAATCGTACACGCACATCCACACAAATGTGTACGTAGACACTAGCACGACTGACTAATAGTTTATACCATGCGTTTATTCGCGAATACCAATTGTAACCACGGCTATTCCCGGGTACGTGCAAGTCCGATAATATTATATCTCTGCATATTTTGCTAGAAAAGTGGTATCCGCGCAGTACATTTATATTGTTCGATAATAATAATCATCAGCGTTACACGTTTCTTTACAAATATCCATGCTTGGGAATAAATGAGGAGAGCGATCATAGCACAACATTACACCAGGAAGAATGTAAAAATTAATCATTTTCTGCCCTCGTGTAATTGTCTTCGCTAGCATTTTCGTGGGAAAATTCATGAACATCTTAGCAATTTTTCCCAAGGCTGCATGCAATACGGGAGATTAACCCTTGTGACCCAGAGCATTGACTTTTTCGATTCAACTGTTTTTTCAAACGGAAGAAAAAACATCAATAAACTCCTAATTATCTTGTCCTTGAGTAAAAAAATTTTAGAATGTGAAGACGACACATTAAGAGTGAAAAGATAACCTTGCCTCGAAGAAGGAAGTCGCACTCTTTTTTGATCTCGTGTCTCAGTGTTCTTGCGGTCATCCCATCGTGGTCTTCAAATTCCACAGTTGGCTGAACGCAAATCCTGTCAATCTTTTGACTCTCGATTATCACCGACGGCCTCGTAATCAGCGAGACGTGAAATTTTAATAATTCCTTATGTTTTCGAGACTGAACTTAACCTTGAATCCGCTTAAATAACCTATCATTTCATTTTAACTACCTTAACCTTTTCGATTTGTGATGAATACCATCAAACGCTTGTCAACTCAAGAATTATATGTTTTCGCTATCTTCGTCGTTTTTCTCGTAGTAAAATAAGGATAAACTTGCGACCTTTGGTTCTCCGATACATATTTTTAGAGTGCAAAAAAAACAATCAAATTTTTCGTCGTCCAGGAAATAGAAAAAGATTTGACACAACATACAGCTACCCTGCGAATGCAGTAAATTATTTTCTTCAGGACATGCATGCATGCAATCCTCTCCCAAACATCGATAGATCATTTTTTGTGATGTCATATTGAAATCTGTCGATACAATAACGATTTTTATTAACCCGTTCGCAATCAGCGATATAACATAATATATGCTTTCATGTTAAGACGCTTCTTCAAATTCGGTGGAAGACAAGCCTAAAGTCCGGTCACATAACGGTCCAGTTATGGTATAGCGAGGAGCAAGGAAGCGAGAGAGGTTATCTACAGCGTGGAACATGTATACACGTACACATCAAACCAATAGGCACACGCCAGAACGTTCACACTGTTACCATTACAGCATTGGCGGATTCGTGCGGGGTAGTTCTTGGTAATAGTCGTAAAGTGGAAAACTAGCAGGAGATAGAGAGAGAGAGAGAGAGAGAGAGAGAGAGAGAGAGAGAGAGAAGTATATCGGGGACTTTATAATGTGGCTAGTAT
>JABSMR010033272.1:0-16022 GCA_018902295.1 Dusona sp. PSUC_FEM 10030013
TTATATATATATATATGTGTGTGTTTGAACATATATCTTTTATGACAACATTTATATACAGCTTTTCTTCCATGCTTTTATATCCCCGCTTTTCCCCCGCTTTCGTTTGTCCGTACTCTTCTAGCCAGACGAGAAATATCGTCGGGAAGCTAATAGATTTTCGGTCTCCGACAAAACCACAATAGAGAAACGCGGACTCTTTTAACCCGGTAGGGAGAGTATCAATGCCACTTTTTGATTGAGGCGGTCCACGTCGATTGTGACATGCTCACTCGACTGTGCCGGAAAGTACAACGTCAATCCGACGAGAATGCGTCGGCCACCTGAGGTAAAAAGAGAAGAAAAAAAATCATATCGAGGGACGGAGTCGTCCACAAGAGAGAAACAAAAGAGAATTCGCGATTCTCTTCGGTCTCTGTGCTCTGTGATCGTGCCATTTTTTTTCACTCGAGCTCAAACTCCTGCTCAAACTCTATATGGAAATATGAACAAGTGTAGAAGTCAATGCTTCGTTCGATCTCAGTTTGCATCGTATGGGCAATGTCTGCTGTATGAGATCGTTCATTCCCATCATACTGCCACACTTATCATGCAATCACTTTTTCATATATACATCGTATTTTACATAATTTATTTTGAAGATTTTTCATTTCTTTTGTCCTATTTTCTTATTCATATTGCCGGGTTCGTATAGAATTTAAGGTATTGAGGTCAATTCATTTATACACTTAATTCTGGTCCTGTGAATATTTTTGCTGGAATTTTTTAATCAAATTTTTTCAACTCCACAAGGTAGAGTTTTAGTTTTTCCAATGGGGCTGTATTTTGCACGGTTTTTTTTCTCAGTGAATCTACACTAAATATCAAAGTCAAGAATTAAAGCTACCGATTCGAAAAATCGTGCTTCAGGGAAGAAGAGCGATGAAAATAGAGGAGGAAAAAAAGAGTTCGGACAACCATTGGACGTGACGAAGCCGGAATGACGAGGCCAATAAAGGCAGAATGTTCGATCCGCCACCGTGATTGGTTAACTTTGTTTCGTCCTGCATCGATCAAGCCCTTAATTTCAGCATCGATCATAGTCTCTGCACCACTGTTGCCTTCCCCATCGTTGGGATGCCACCATAACCCCTCACTATCGCGGATAAATTGAACCGTCCTGCTTTCCATCCCTGTTTCTCTCTTTCCCGATATTTCTCCCTCGCGAAATTCTTGTTGCTCGTGGTACGTGGTGATCCTGGAGAGAACAGTACCCACGAAATTCCTATATTGCGACTAGCCTTTTCTCGTGAATTATTTATATTGACTCGTAAACATGATTCTATGACATTTAAAAAGTTTAAATGCTCTCGCAGCTTAATGAATTCGGAGAATAACTATTCACAGTCTTCACTTCATCTTGACGGAAAGTCACGTAAAAAATATTACATTTCTTAATTTTTCTTACGAACGGATATTTAATAAAACTAACGATTTAATAAATGATTATCATTCATGATCGTTTATTCCTTCAATAAGTATTACAACAAAATACACAAGTGAATACAATGACAAAATAGTTATTTCGCTTAAAAATTGAATTTTTATTGTTGATCATTTCCAAACTAATATATCCATTGTTTTCGGTATTTCCATTGTATATTCAAACAATTACGAGAATACATACGTGGGTTTACTTCCAGACCGTTTTTTTTGTGAAAATGAACGACTACCATGTACACGTGAATTTTAAAAAATAATGTTACACCTGATTCCGTCATCAAAAACTTTTTCGTTCCGGAACCAAGAGTGAATTTGCACCCTAGCAACAATCAATCGTCAAATCAATTGATTCTAAATGCAGCTGGTATGCCCGTTGATGTCAGCATACCGACAGGCTTGTCCCGTTATGACTGACGTCACAATGAGGCCTGGATTGTCAATCAGTCGCGCTTGTGACGTTAATTAATGCAAATTTTGGGCGGGTATATATTCTGTGTTCCCTGGGCTATATTCTGGCACCATTCTCGCTCGATCGTTGTTCGATTCAAAGCCGTTTCATAACTGTGTGCATGTGCGAATTTACGCGATGCCGTGGATCGTTGGGGTGATATTCTTGTACGAAAAAAATCCTGTGGACAGCGGCTGCAATCGTCTCGTCTCCGGAGAATTCTAGCGTATGGTGATTTATGAATACCAAAGAAAAACAATTTTACAATGCACATTTGATGATATTTCTGGATACAATGGAATAAATACAATAAATTATTACTTTGACGAAGAAAATTATGGAACTCAGAACTTGTAAGAAGCTCTTTCATTCTGCCAGCTCATTATGATGTTAATCGTAGCCCCATATAAATAATGTGCGGATATGTTTTATTTATAACATCTGATTATCTGACAATAATACGTTCCTTTTCATTCAGCAAAAATAAAAAGTTATGGAAAAAAGCAGGGGATAAAATGATCATGTCTTAGGTTGAGTAATTGCAATAATGTATAGTGCAGTAATTAGGGATATACTGAGGACGATGTCATATCGCTGAATAACAAGTGATGATAACGTTGAAAGCGTAGTAGACCATGGCCTTGCGGTCACGCAGACTAATCAAGGAAGAGTGTGGTCAGTAATAAGCGCGAGGCTGCATATATATATGTACAAACCTTTATTCTTTATACGGGGTAATCAAACTCGATTTAACTAAATTAATGTGGAATTTTTTTTTTTTTGTATTTTTGATATAAGTTTTGATAACTACTACTCTTTTTTGAATTTTAATATTTTCTGAATGGCATATCATAAGATGCAAAAAGTAGTAAGGATAAGGCCATTGTCGAGTCTTTAATGTCGGATGATTTTTTTTTGTTGCAAATTTCGGAATCAATACAAATGGACGGAAATGAATGTTCGAAAAAAACACTAAACTTGATTTCATGATTATAGTGGAACATGAGTAGAAAATAATAGATAAATTTCATTTGATCCGTCTAGTGGCTGAGTAGGTTGGAACGCCCTGTATACATTAAATGTAACGTGTGTACGTAATAACGTTACTTTACATAACGACACGCATTCTTCTTACAGAACTATTATATTCAAGTCCCTATTATATTGGAGTTCGCCCTCTTCCTTTTCGATGAAAATCGTCGACACGATAGACCAAGATAGGGGCGATGTAATGACGGACTTCGGGAGAACTCAATTGTCGGATGACACAGATCGATGACGAATACTCTGTTTTTATCATCGTGTAATGGCCAAGAGCTTATTTTCGTGTAAAATAAACTTTTTTTTTATCTTCATACTACATTTTTCGACCAATTATATGCTCTGAATTTAGAATGACTTATTAAATGTTAAAAGAAAGAGTGGTATGAATTTGTACTTTGTTCAAAACAGCAGAATTTTTTCTCGCTCATTTCGATAAATTTCGCTAAATTGAATCGTGGATACATTAATTGTGCTTTGAAATACACTATTATTGAGCTTTCCCTAAGAGACTTATTGCTGCTGTGCCCGTTTGCAGTATTTTCTGACGCGTCTATTAGGGAAATCAAAACACACTCGTGCTACCCCTTACACCCCCTCTCGCGGTGTTCTCTTGTAGGAAACATATGGGGCCCTCTTGGTGGGGTGTCACACCCTTCTTTCTCGACGTACCCCAAAAATAAATGGACCCGATCTCTTGTGTAGCGCAGTATATACAAACTACCAGTTATGGCCCCCTCTTTTTTTGCTACTGGTATTTGTGTAAGAGGGTAGACCCCAAGGTCCTGGTATGGGAATGAGTGAGAAAGAGAGAGGTAAACTTTACATAGGATATAAAGACGAAGAAAAAAAAGAGAGAGAGAGAGGAAGAAAATGCTCTACTGCGGATCGCTGAAGCGGGAAATCGACGGATAAATAGCCCAGTGTTTGAGTTACTAATTATTTTTGGTTTCGGCAATCTTGAAATTGAGTTAATACGGAGCGTGATCATATAGAGCGGGTCAGCATATATTTTCGACGATATGAAACATGACTCACTGAAATATTTAAAAAAATGTATGCATCGTATTATATCGATCGCAGAACTACGAATCATGTGATGATGTCTATATTTATGCAGTGCCGATATATCATGGACAAATTTACGAATCAATTGACGTCTTGGTCCACTTAGCCCATTATATAATTTGGTATTTCTTGTCATTGACGAATGCCATTGTAAGAGGAAGCCGAAGGATGACGAACACGAGCGAGTGATCCTTCCTCGTTATTTCTTGCTTGTCTGTGGTTTTGATGGGTCCGAGTGATTCGCGGTCGTATAATTTATCGCGTTATGCTACACACATTATACACATGCAGACATTTCTTCACTGATCTTAACATTAGTACATGTACATAACTGACTGTTCGTGTTTCGGAGTTTCGTGAGCCCTCATGTTCTTCTTTTTTGACCTCTTTTTCATGTGGTCTCTCTCGATAAAATTTAGAAATTCTGAAGAGTTCCGGTGAGTCCATTAAAAGGCGAACCTGAGGCTCCGTACTATATAGGAACGAGGAATCATTCGAGAAATCCCGGGGATCTCCTCGTAAATTCGTCCAATTAGTCGAACGACCAAAAAATCGCTTTGCTGATTCTTCGTTCGCCAAGTAAACACATCGAGATGAAAGTACATTGGTTACTTAGTGTTTATGTGTCCATGTGTGTATTCGTAAACATAATGTTTAAGATACGTGAGAGCGAAGGAGATTAAACCTGCAGTCTCGCGCCCAAAACTACAATCTTAAATCGTTCAGGAATATATACACGTCGGAACGTATATTGTATATTATCGGACGTCTCGATTAATTCAATATCGCTAATGGAAAAGTTATGCTAACGGAAAACGACAGAGAGAGAACGGATAAGAAATCCTTCTGTTATGCTCATTCATTGAAGCCCGAGCTCAACATAAATATTAAAAAACCATGAAAATCATTTTATAGATTTTTCTGTTTGACACTCTTGGCCTTTGCATTTAAAGCTGATTTGCATATGTCGAAAGAAGCACATAGATTTCTCGTACTTTCCCCAACTTCTAGCAGGGTGTTTTGTACTTCAACGTGTTTGTCGTATTTTTCCCCCATTCGATTTGACATTAGCGCTGACAAGTCAAAGCTTCGATGAAAAATGACAAATATACTTTTATTGCGTTCTCCGTGCCTGCCACTAACGTATCCAAATTTCATGCTAGCCAAAAAGTATTTTCGGGTGTTTCCCTAGGGACGACGTAGACTTGAAATTTTTATTCCACCTGTCCGTTGAATATGTGAATGTTAATGGAGGAATGAAGGGGAATGAGGAAATCGTCGTCAGTAGTTCACGCTTTTCTCGCGTCCTTTGCGAAAACTCGCCGTCTATCGCGACTTCCGGTAGTCTGCTTGAGCAGCCTTAGCAGATTCCCAAGGACACCCGAGAGGCTCATAGAAACACCAGGAGAATCTTAGCGGTACTCCAGGCACGAGAGAAGCAACTCCGTTCTTGCCTCCTATCCGCGATTTCCTTACGGTTATTTCCCACCGAGAATTACCCCGCGATACGGCTATCCTTATTTTCGAAGAATATCTTAACAGCCACAAGAGACTCGCGGAACTTTTATTTCGCTTTATATACTTAGCGAATATACATATATGTAACCAACACACAAACGCACGCGCGGCTATACATATATAGAATACTGTGCTGAATCAGTAGAATCTCTGCCAAGCCTGGGCCATTGTAGAAAGAAAGGGTAGAAGAAGAGAATCGGTGTGAGGAACTTTTTTGATCTCGTCTTCTACTTTCCTCCTTTTTCTATCGTTTTTCTTCTATATCTACGATTCAGGAGCAGCTTGCTCATCTCTCTTTCCATTCCTCAGTCCGCCTCCTTCTGCGCACTTTCCCTTGCACCCAGCACAAAAAGAACTCAACAGGGAGAACCGATCAGCTTAATGCATATTGATGCGCGCCTAGCTAAGTGAGTGAAAAATCGCCATCGATCTACCAGCCCCTTGCTTCTTACTTACATGAGATCGAAGGCCCTGCATCCGCCAACTCTCTGCTGTCGACTCACAGTAGCTTTTCAGAGAGCCTCTCGGAAAATATATTTTCCCTGAAGCAGCATCCAGCAATTTTATAGGTATCCATCACAGAAAGTAAATTATCTGACGTAGCACTGATGGGAGGCCCATAATCTTGCGCTAAGCTTGACTAGATGGCATTAAAGGCATGAACGAATGTTTTCAAATTGTTTAATTGGGAGTTAGTAGCTTTTTTGAAGACTTCCTATTAGTAATTTCGCAGGGCAGAATTACTATTTCCGCAGGACAATGAATAGCTTCTGTTTAAGGAGAAAGATCATTGAAATAGGAAATGTGAATTTTCAATGAAGCATTGAGTTTTATCGTTTTTATATGAGAGATCCATTCAGATATAGTTGGCAAGATATTTAAAAAATTATTCTTTCCACACACATTTTTCTACGTAAATTGCCATAAAACGTTGGTCCAAACATTCTTTGTTCAATTACCATTATCAGATCTCGGCTGTTCTCATAATGTACGGGTCGTAAATACCAAGTGGCAATTAGGAAAAAATTCATCCGGATTCCGTCGTGTCAAATCACTTAACGGAGTTTGGCGTAAAATTTCGAGAGGCGAGAGACCGAGAAAATCGGTATACGAGTGTTTCCGGCTGGTTAACGAATGAAATCGTTTGGAAAGCGACTTCTCCTGAGCTTCTCGCAAGCGTGTATATCGGTGGGTGCCCTGGCTTCGAGAATTGCTATCTTCCGTCCCCTTATTGAGACGATGTTGGCAGGCACACGACCCTTGCCATTTTGTACAGAGTGCTATCGCGTACACCAGCAATATTATACCAGCTATGGTATATAGCCATCGATATATGTATACACGTAAGTGCTATATACGATATATCATTGTATCTATATATCCACAAGGCGAGAAGGCCGATGTCGTCTCTCCTCTCTTGCTATTCCTCGTTACCGTCGAGCGAGCGCGTGCTATGTGACACTCAGATATGATAGTAGCTGGAGAGAGCAAGATGAAGATAGTTTGGGGTGTGTTTTCCCGCGACCGAACAGATGCCAAGCGTCACGGCTCGACGACGGCTCGAAGGGTGCCTCCAGATTGAGACACGGTGGATGACTCTAAATGGCGCTTCGTCCTCTGGCTCGTTATGTGTCTCGCGATTCCGAGAAATCGATGCGGTAGCATCTCTATCACAGTCCTTGGTTTGAGGGAGTCCTGCGACAACCCTTCGAGCAAATGTTTTCAGTCAAAATGGTAATTGAAAAAAAAAACTTTACCCTCGAGTGAATTTGGATAAATGAGTTTTTGCCGGAGTGAAATAAAAAAAAATAGATCCGCTATTGTCTCAGGTGGAAAAGATACTTTTCCCTAAATAGATTATATGTTCTGGACGAACAGCCACTCGTAAATATTCGAAAACAATTGTAATGAGGAAATGTCGATAAAAAATAATTCTTACCACAAACCAAACAAAACATGCTTCTAAGTTTTGCTCAAACCGATTGATCGATTTAACGAATGGTTGACTTAATTCTACGAATCAATCTACGGTACGATATCGTACGATTTAACAAGTACCTAGGGCAGTGGCTCATCCCGCTCGTTATTTATTTTCATAAAGGAGAAATGCAAACACATCCACTAAAAAAGAAAAAAATACCCCCTCGTAAATGAGATGAGTAAACAGTCCCCCGCGAGTTGGTTATTTTGCTCGTTGGCCGTATGTCAATCGCTTCATGAGCATTTTCATTTCAAAGCGTATAGATCCATGGCATATCCCTCTCTCACTTCACGCTCATGTATTTATGCGAGCCCCGCACACTTTGTACTATAGGCGCGTGTGTTAAGCGTAAGCGAATGTTTTTCCTGCGGCAAAGAGTGGGTGATTCCACTCGAAACAGGTGGTTACCAGGACTGTACGTGCGACAGGGATCGAGATAGGAAGAATGAGAAAGAAAGAGACGGAGAGTGGGAGGTCCGAACGTTCATCGAGTGTTGGCAGGGGGCCACTTGAAGAGTCGCGTGGCCAACTCAATTACTTTCTAGAGCTTCAAAACACGTTGCACGCACTAATGCTCGTGGCTTGGCATACACGCACTTTATATGTATACATATGCATACATACATATGTAGGTAGATATACGAGAACAGCATAAAAGTCTAGGCATCCTAAGAGCCTGCAAAACGCATGGTGTTTCCTCAATGCATTCACTTAGAGTCTGCGGGAGCGTGTCGTCTCATTGTTCATACGAGACAGACGACGATTCACTTTCACATCATCCCTTCGGGCGTATAGCCTCTCTGTACGGTTGTCTCTCCTGTTGTTCCGACAGTTGTCCGATCATCTGTGCACAGCGCTACGTGTGTTTACGTAGTGTACACAATCTGCACGTAGTGAAGTACAGATATATTGTGCTTCTAACACAAAAAAATTAATTTGATGGGGTGCTCTCCCTTGAATTTGCAATTTTAGAGACGTTAGGAGTATTCACCGTGTGTGCCATGAGGATAAATTTTCTCGGTCTCTATAAATTTGAAGAAATCAGACCGAATTCTGATAAAAACAATTCTACGAAACTGTGAACTGCTTATTTTCTATGGTAATGCTTTTTACTTCAGCAGAACCTTTTAATCCTGCAGAACTAACGACATTAGAAACTTTTGAATGGAACATTATTATGCTAATCGGAATATTGTTTGTTCATGATAAATCTGTTGATGGTAATGACAATATTTCTTCTGATTATACATATAAACATCCACGCACTAAAGTACACTAAACATGATGTTGATTTGTTATGCATGACTGTCCACATAACTATGAACATTTTTTTATAAACTTAAAGTTATG
The DNA here is from genome assembly GCA_018902295.1 of Dusona sp. PSUC_FEM 10030013. Classification (NCBI taxonomy): domain Eukaryota; kingdom Metazoa; phylum Arthropoda; class Insecta; order Hymenoptera; family Ichneumonidae; genus Dusona; species Dusona sp. PSUC_FEM 10030013. Next base: position 8,889 of record JABSMR010033272.1, read on the forward strand.
TAGGACCGATGACGAACTACCTTTCCTGATTCTTGGTGACCAAACACACGTCCGAATCCTTCTTCGTTACTTTTTTCTCGCAACCGCTGACGTGCAGAAAGCTATGCATCTATATAGGCCATAGATTCAAGGAACTCTGTGCAGGCGCGACTACATGGTGGCACCCAGCTTCAGCCATAAACAATCGCAATAGCAATAGCATCGAATTGGTAAAAGAATCCTGTAGTGCAAGGTAACAAGACTCAGTGAATCTCTTGAATACGCTGGACACGTCATCCGGGATGTCCTGAACCGTCGATCACCGATTCTGCGAGAAACCACAACATTTCTCTCATCCGTTCGTTCAATCACTTGCCTTCGTTCATGTGTTATATGCCGTCCATATAACTCGCTTATTCTATATGGGGACCTTACAAGATTGAACTGAAATATATACTTGGTGTATTTACTGGGGTACTTGATACACAACGGTGGATGGAGAGCTGGGGAGATTGACATCTTGGTATTCGGCATGGTTATCGCGGTGGTCCAACTGTTTCTCCCATCATGCCGAGTAGAGAATGCTGAGGAGAAATACTCGTTCGAAGACGTGATAGAGCCTGGGGACGGGCTAAATGCGAAGAGATGTTCCTTTACGTTTGTCTTCGTCTTCACAATGCACATGTACGAAGCTGTGGCACGTGGACGCGACCGCGCACTCTTGACTCTTCGAGAATGGCTGAGTATGTATAAAATGAGAGCCAAATAGCTGGCATAGCTTGGCGCCTCACGGCTGTCCATCAGCCAGTGGCGAGATCCATCGCGTCGTGGCTCGCTGGCGTTTCCTTCATCCTATCTATATCCCTTTCTCTCTCACTATCTCTTTCCCTCTCTCTCTCTCTCTCTTTCTTCATTTCCCTCATCGGTTTTGCGTATCTCTCTCCTTTTCTTGCACCAGATCCCAGAACGAAGCTGATCAACGCGCTCTTTCTTTCGTTCATTCGACTGCGACGACGAAGACCATGAGCAGAAGGTTCCGCCTGGTACGAGGAACTGTGCAAGTCGTTGAGAGAAGGGTTTAGGAAAAACGGGAAGTCTTTGCGCACCTGTCAATCAGACGTCCAAGGTTTTGTACCACTCCGGTTAATGATGATCCACTGCTCTATCTCCGCGGTGGATCGAGAGGCTGCTATGGCCTCTCGCTCCAACGAGCACTTTTCTCCTTCCAGTAGCACGACTGTCTTCGTAATTCTGTCGCGCACTCTTCTTCTCAGATTCTGCAACTGTTCATTGTATCATACACCCGCGAGAATCTTGGAGAGGTGACTGCGAATGCATTGTAAGAATGAAAACTACCAGGAATGTGACGATGCTTGTCAGCTGAGTGATGGGAACTTTGCCACACGATTAGTTGTATGTGGCTTGACATAATTAGGAAATCACGAAAGAAAACTGAGGGACTATCATATCCGAATTAGGGCGTTCACATATATGAATGGCGAACGATTTATAGAAATAATTACCCCAGCAAACTCGGGCTATTACTATCCAGCAGTAAACTTGAGGCTCAACTATTTTCAGAATAATGTGAGCCTTAAACTATCATACACTTTGACAGATATCGATTTATAACGAGCGGAAAGAAACACATGCATGTATTTCGAATAGAGTAGTTTTAAATTGAGCCTGGCTTTTACGATCTAAATCTGTTTTCCAAAAAAACATTAGATTATGGCGTCTGAATCTATGATTAACTAAAGTATTACTTAGTTCGAGAACGGCAAACCTAGTTATGGCACATATAACTTTTACCTTTGTTCACACTTTCCATACTGCCTTGGAGATAAAAATAGATGCCGTATTCTCGATAAATAACTTTGGCCCTTTCTTACCAATTCTGTTGAATGTTACCACCGTATACCTATGAGATATATATTTATACTTTACACAATATACATATATACGGGAAAAAAATAAATATATAGACATATACTTGCGTCGTTGAAATTTATGCGATTGATTTGAACGTAGAGAAGTGACAGTACAAGGAAGCGCTTTTAGCCCTGGTGGATCCGTTTTCCCTGGAGAATACACATCCCCCTAGCTATAGCTACGGAGGAGAATAACGCGGCTGTGTCCGAAGGATCTCTATAAATTTGCATGTAGAATACGGGTAGAGGTTCTCACGGCAGGGTTGGAGTGACGCACGGGAGGACAGTGACGCACATCAGGGTGAGAAGATGACACAAGAAGGTGGACAAGAAAAAAGGGAAATGAAGAACTGTAAGATAAACTACTTTAGGCGAACATGGAATAAGAAGAAATTGTGAATAGACTAACCATAAAAAGAATGAGCAATAGTGGTCACATACTCTTACAGAATCTTGGGCGTCGGAGACAACATATTTTTCGCGCATGGAAAATATAGAATATTGAACCCGGATAGCATTGAAGCCTGTATTAATTTTCTTTTAATAAAATCCATTTCTCTCAAAGCAGAGTTTTATTTGTCAAACCTATTTCAGTAAAAGTCCGTCTTTCACTTATGTGGAGGCATTTTGTTGACTGGTGATCTTACATTTTTGTCTCACTTTCGACTACAACTTCTAGAGACATTTTGCGTTTCACGACGACATTGTAGTGCTTACACACATAGAGGTCCACACGTCCACGTATAATTTATGCTCTCGGTGGACAACAGGACATTGAATGAAGGCGTGATGGTTTCTCTATGGGTTTGTTGAGCGAAACATCGGATGATTTTCACTCTACAACTAACACATGCAACGTACATTCGACGAGTCAATCGGACAGTCGTATCCAAGTAAGATTGTTTGCGTGCGCGCGGGCGCGTTTCTCGGGTTGTTACGACGACGTCGTCCTCGCCGTTTCTCGGTCTACGGGACGCTTGACCAGGAAAGTGATAAAAAAGACAAAAAAATAGGGGAAAAAACGATCGGTTCCACCCACCTCGTCGTCTCGTCGTTGTCGCTGCTTCCATCACCGTCTTCATCTCCGTCGTTGAAAGACAGATAGAATAAAAGCCATTTCGAATAAAAGAATGAACTCCACTTGAAAAGAAGGAAGATGTCGAAAGTAAAGATGACTGGGAGATGTTTCCGAGCGATCCTTTCTTTAAACAAAGAGAATAACCACCATATAAATATTTACATTCATTGCACTGCGTGGGCATGATGCTTTGACTCTCAATGACCTCTAGATCAAAGTTAGAAGATCGCATAAAGGCATGTACTACATCTCGACGAATTGGCATGCATCAGGATTTTCAAATAGTCTGATCGAGATGTCGCATATTCATCATCTCCTTCTAAAATGTGTAAAGATTTAACAATCACAACATTCTATAGTATAAATTCGCTCACGTAAAATTCGATAAACTCATTGCCATTGGGTTTTCTAGAACACTTTCCTAAACGCTTGGGCTCACCATCATTCATCGGTATTCCATAGACATGGGACGAACATCAATTTCCAGATCTGCACTCGAGCATCTTTCAGTCCCCAATCCTTGTTACACACGTTCATCCAATGGGTCCCTTCGTACGGGACAACTTCCAATTTCCACTCGTAACATATATATGTATGTATGTACATATGGATATAGAACCATATATAGATATTCAGAGGTAAGGGTGGACAAGCCAAAGGCTGACCGGTTACTATGGCGACCATATGGATTGATCCCAGAAAATATCATCTCCGAAGACTCCCGAAAGAATCGCTGGATTTTCAGAGAATGGGGTCGGGCCGGCGAGCCGCTGCCAGTCCACCTTCTATATACCTGCAAGCATACATAAATATATTTGTGTGTGTATGTGCGTGTGTGCGCGCGTACTTTTACTTGGGCGCTCAGTTCTTTCTACTTTCGAAGCTGAACGGAAAAACCACCAGACTCGTATACACATAAGCAGAAGTCAAGACAGAGAGAACCAAGAGAAAATAAGGAATAAAATAAGCAGCATATAGAGCAGCATGATCGAGAGTAAAAGGGATGGGAAAAAAGTATAATAAAGTCAGCGAGTGGAATTACTTGAAGGCCGGTTTTACGGTGCACCAAGAACTTGGCCGTGTCTCTCTCTCTCTCTCTCTTTGTCGCTGCTTCCTGTATGCGGAAATAACTATGATAGTAATTATCAGTCTGACCATTGCTCCTATAGCTTATTCTCTTCAATGTCCCCAGTGAAATAAAAATGAATTTGAGAGTCGATTTACCAGACCTCAGTTGATGAGTGGATCGTTACAGCAATAACACAATAATAACTTGCAAACTACTACATGTGCATACACGTAGATTCAACGTTTATTTCTGTAGTCCAAACATGGCGTATCCGTAATCTAGCAAATATATTCGAGATGATAGAAAATAGAGTCCGTGAGATTTGTTCAAGATTTTCGTTTATGGCAAGAACATGGAATCCTCCTTCGATATACGCCATGTGCACGCATATGCAGCAACCTGACGTATGTACCTTCGCATATTGTATATCTATAGCCATGTTTATACGCAAGTATAAGGAGCGTGTTTGCACGGTAGAAATGTTGGACGATATGAACCAAGAACGTCCACCGGGAACGCTATGGTCGCGTGTACTTGTAGTCCAGAAAGTAACACAGAAGTAGGGATCAATCCGGGAAAAGTAGCAACCCAGAAGTTGGAAGTAACCAGCAGGTCACATAATACGTTTGCGTAGACAGTCAGAAGGAGGGTAGGGGAAGTGTAGTAAATAATGTAACCTTGTAGAATGCCTAGCAGTAGACCCGTGCTCGCAAGCGAGTTAATAGCTCGCTTCTTTGGAGGACTGTAGTGACTATCATCGACCAGGAGAACGACAACGACGACAACGACAGATACGAAGACGAGAAGGATGCGCGATGAGTGATTCAGTGCGCGTCTGTCGCCCGGCTCTTTCGATCTCAGTCCCTGCTCGAGGGCATCTCTCGCTGTGGGCCTTCTGGGTTTCCAGAAAAAGAGAAAATCGATTGATGGTGTGAGACGCGGGAATGATGGCACACCAGCTACAAAAGACGAGAGAGGAAGAGGATAAAAGAAAGTGAAGGTTCCGGGCGGTTATAGAAAGAGATAAGGCGACAAGAACGATAGAAAGAGAGCTCAAAGAGTTAGGAAAGAAAGATAGAAGAAGAGAAAGACATGGGTGCGAGGAGAGATGGGCTCTCGTCAGATCAGAGAGAATCCCAACAGCGGTTCTCAAGTGATCGTGATCGTTGCAGGGATCCAATATCCCGGCGGGACCTTAACCAGGATGACGCCCTCGACGACATCCAACGGAGGACCACCCACGGGGACGACGCTCCATATAAAGCTACCGAGCAGGCGGCTGCATTGTCGGAGCCCGCGCGCGTTTCCATCGCGGCATTCGCGGCTGTGCAATGTGGCGGCGGCGGCATTCGACGATTTCAGTAGGTTCCTCTCTCCGTGGGGCATTGCCGCCGCGCGCGATATCGCCGAGATCCTCCACCTCCTCCATCCTTTATTCGCGTTCTTCTGACTCTTCTTCTTCCTTCCCGCGGTTGTCGCCAGAGCCGCGCGCGTCTTCTTGCTCTCTCTTCCTCTTTTCAACATCTCCAACTTCTTCTTCTACCTATATACTTTCTTCTTCATCTTCTTACCGCCCTCGAGACTCGTCTCAGGAATTATAAATTAAGCTATTGAATGTGCATTGGAGTGCATGCTGGATTCTCTGCTGATTCCCTCGGCCCTTTGTTTTTGTTTGCACTTCTTGAGGTCTCTTGGAGAAAAGTGTTTTATATAAGATCTTGCATAAAATTTACGTGTTTCGCTTCAACCTTGATATATGAGCATTAGGTGTGGATATGCTTAATATCCGCATCACGTGTCACGGAACCAGACTTTCTCGGCCTAGAAATCGGCTTTACTCGAATACCTAACAGATCGGCTGTAACTTTCGGTTAAGCCAAAACAGAGCTGCAAACTCGCCCAATATATCTATGTATATTCGAACATTCGCTCCATCCCCAACTTTGAACTTGGCAACTCCCAATGAGGCGTGCAGCACCATTAAGGTGAATCTTATTACATGAGGTAGACTGGAGCTCGATCCCCAACCTAACATCAAGTGGATGGTAATTCGTACTAAGGAGTTAATACTATACGGTTTTCCGTATTTTAGCGTCTGATCATTGCAAAGGTTTTTGTGGCTTCGACAGTATCTCTAAACTTTGGATTTTTCAATTTCTTTAATTAAAGAACTCTTTGCACAGATACCATTTTTTTAGCTGTGGTTCAAATTTTGATCATGTGCCAAACATTATATGCGTGGTCTCTTAAATTCTTATCTCATAGTCGTCTGGTAACTGTGATTGAGATATATTGCATACTTATTCTGATGTACTTGAACTTCTTGGTCCAACATCCACGTGTGTAACAAGCTCTTCTCAACTTAATCTCGCTCCGTCGAAAGCCAAACTACAGACCGACGATAACTTTTGAACAAACTAGAAAGGGTAGGTAAGGACGGGAAAGGCCAGGATCCGTGATTTCATGATGAATGTTCGAAACACTAGCAAAGTCATGAGTGTTATCGCTAAAACAAAACCTTCACCTTGGCAAATCTGGGCAAGCTGACCTCATGGAAGCTGACCACAAAACCGTCTGGTGACTAACTAAGTTGGTCGTTGCTTCGGTCGGGTACACGTAAAACTTTATAACCCAAGCGATATGCAAGCTTCGAAGAACTTTTCGTTGTTGAGCATCGAACCGATAGTCATCGAGGCCCTGGAGGCTCTTCTGGATTCAATAGCCCACGATTCGCCTCGGGTAAACTCTGTAGAACCTTCTTGAACAAAAAATATATACTTGATATTTATTTAACCAAGAGTATTTTCTACCCCACGGGTTTGTGTAGATTAGGCCAGCATTAGCAATGCAGGAATAATACAAATCAAACACATATTTTTGGTTAATTGAGGGTCAAGGGATTTAAACCCAAACAAAATGAAGTGCTGAAAAACTTGTATAAACGCCTGAAGTTCTTATAGTACGAATTACATTTATTATTTATATCAATTCAAAGTTAGTTAGTGCACGTTATGTTATATAAAATACAACTAACGAAATTGTATTTAAAAATATAAAAATAGACAACGACGATTAAC
>JABSMR010033383.1:0-16006 GCA_018902295.1 Dusona sp. PSUC_FEM 10030013
TGGTCAGCACCATCAGAAACACAGAAAAACTGCCTCCCGCTCAGCGATTTATACGCCAGCCGGTGCACGACTAAGCGGTCACCCAACCAAGTACTGACCTCACCCGAGGCTGCTTAACTTTCGAGATCGCCCGAGCCATACACCGAGTGCGCACCCATCGCTGTCGGTTTTTTATCTCTTCTATATTAAGATCTTAAGAAAGAGGAAATACAAACCTGCAAACTATCATCTACTTTTAACAGCCCAAAGGTTTCAAAATAAAATACTCAATTAAATTCAAGGAAATTCAAGGAATTGAATTAAAATTGAATAAAAAAAATCTTCCTGGCTAGAAGTGATAATTCTTGCCCTTTTTTCCCCCTGAATTATTTCTGACACTCGTGTACAGAGCGAAACTTTCGTCTCACGGGATGCATCAGTGAGACCGGTGCGTTCGTATATACGTATACATAAAAACGTTGCAACGAAGTGGTTCGCTGAACACATATACACACAGTCGTATATGTATATGTATATAAAGAGTGCGGTTGGCGCATCGTGAAAATTAATGCACTTTCACATCGTCGTCCGCGTACTCGCCCAAGAGCTTTCCGTCCCGGATAGAAAGTACATAATTGCGCAAAACAATCGCATATGGTTAACCCAGCAATAAACTTTTAACACTTGCCATGAGTCAACAATATCTGTTGGACATTCTGCATTAATTTGCAAGGACATACATGGGAGATTTGATTTTCTATCAAACTAATTCTATCAGTTCAAATGAGCCATACAAATTTAAAGAAATAAAGAACGAACTGGTGCTATGAGCAGTAACAATACAGAGAAAAAAGAGATTGAATTCGTAATATGAATGACCAACGACATACCATTATAATAAATAATAAAGAATCATTGAAATAAAATTTTCGGACTGACTTTCCTTTCCAAGTTTCACGGCGAGTCATTCGTTAAGGCGAAAACTGTCCCAAGATACATTGTAAAAGAGAATAATACTATTCTTGTATTATCCACGAATGATGAATACAAAAGAATAGAGAAAGCGTAACCCGAGAAAAAAGCTCTTTAGTCACTCTGTATAACAGGGATTATTTTGACAACTATAATCATCCAGTTGATAGGAGGAAATGGAAGAAAAGATGAACATTGGTTTGAATCTGTCCCTGAAATAACAGTTGCAATAATAATGCGGTATGTATACGTGTTTCAAGAACAACGAAAGACTTTCATTCGTATACAGTAGAAAAGATCAGCTGTAACTGTTGAAACGAAAAATCGAAACTACGAACTGTAGAAGAGTCACAGAACGTACGCAAAGATATGCATCCGATCTCATTAGCGCTTTCGTCGAGGCTCAGACTCTCGCGCCAATCGGACACTATAAGTATCGCAGTGACTCGTTTCTTAGTTAGGAAGATTCGATCGCAAGATAACACTCTCGATAGGGTGATTCGTGAATCACGAATGTTCCGGTTTGTTCTACCGTATAAAACGAGTACGGAAAGTCAACAAGGGGGGATTTCACCATGCCGTACATGTATAGAATATCAAGAGGTATGACTTTTCGATTCTTAGTAGATGTTACTTCGTCAAAGTCAATATAACCTAGGCCGTTACTCGTATGCACTAATTTTTTATCAAGTTTTCGTACTACTGTGCGGAATTTAAATGAAGTCTCCGGCGCATTATACAGTCCGATCCAATTAATACTTAAGTTGATTATGGTGTCGACGTGCTATGTAGACAAACTGCTTCGAACGGAACAACATTCGCATATGGTATTTCAAGGCCAAGGTGCGTTTTTTTCCTTTTCCGCTCTCTAGCTCACTTCTCAAGCTTGATACTCCGCTTGCAGCGTTACAGTAAAAGATCAGAGACGTCTCGATTTCTTCGGTGTTTTTGCGAGACAGCTTGTCGCTAATATTTGCTCTCTTTTTCGGTAAAACATTAACAATAACACTTTTATAATCTTGCGCAATCGTAAATATTAAATTTATACAATTTGATTCATTTTTTATTCATGAGCTCTAATACCAATCATGATTCAAATCTCGTAGCAAAAATTTTCCAAGTTTTACTACTTGCCTAACGCGACTGTACGTGCCCCTCTACAACCGTGTTAATACGGTTGCCGGAATTACTTTCCCACATAGAGCGAGGCGAGACTCCAGTTAATTTATTCTATTCTCCAGTAGCGGGTGTACACGGCCGGCCGAACAGCTGAGGCGCATAAGAGAATGTATATAGCACAAATTTTACAAAAAGAGTTTGAAAAAACGCTGAAACGCGTGGCGAAGTAAGAAACCGCAAGATTGAATAAGTGTATATGCCCATGTAAATATGGACATATCAAGAGACGCGGCAGCGGCTCGATATATATACGAAAAAGGCAGTGGCAAAAATTGATGTTTTGCTTCCTGATTGATGTGCAACTTTCATTCTTCCGTACATATCTATATATAAGTAGAAATATATCTATTTCTTATAGTACTCGCGGTTTCTTCGTAAACCAAAAAGACTTGCTCGTAAACAACACTCTTAATACGTGCTGAAATAATTTTAAGCTGTTTGTACATTATGTTAACCACTCATACAGTTGATCGAGTGAAGAAAAAATATTATCTCGAAACGACAACGGGGATGACAATCGACTGCATGAGAAAAAAAGGAAGAACCCCATAGAAAACAGATTATTTAATGAACTAATACTTCGACGCCACGATTAAGCCCGAAAAAAAAATCAGTATTGTGTATGAACTTTGTACAGAATGTATATGTAGCTGACGAAGCTACTTAGATGCTGAATGCGTCACTACCAAATGAATTGATGTAAATAAAATGATTCCAGCAAGCACGACAGATGCAGATCGTGGTAAAGAGGTTCAGGGAAAGTTTTAATCTTCATTTTAATGTTTATTGCATATATTGCATATATCCAAGCAGTTAATGTCTAAAGTAGAAATATGTATTTTTTATGCTCACTGACCAAAGTGGAATGCGATCGCAAAGCCTTGGCTTAACTGATCACGTTTATATCCTCTCTCCTTAATGGTCCTCCTTGATGCTGCCTCGCGTCTGTGCTCATCAGTTATATCTCGTGGTCCAACAGGTTTTGAAGATGAGCAATACATGCGTGTGTGCTGACAAATATACAACAAGCGATAGGAAGATAGAGAGAGAGGGGATGTCAATGGAAGATATTCCGGTCCAGTTGGATCCGGAGAAAGTAGCCTCTGCTTTGTCCGCTTCGAGTCTCACGTATATGTGTGTGAGTTTATATACAAGTATATCCGCTGCCGTAGCTGTTCGTTCGAAACTAATGACTTGGAGATTCCTGATCTTTGGATCGCATCGCATCGGACTCGCGAAACACCCTCAAGATACAATGATCCTTTTCTCACGATCCAAGATCGTTTATTGATCGTTTAACAATTATTGACACGATCTCTTACGCCGTCACTACTATTGTAAAGCCTGAATATCCGTATTGATGAAACGTCAAGTTCATTGAATCCATTATTATGGCGCTTGACTATTTTCAAGACATCTCTCAACGCCTGTCTTATAATACGATGATTATTTTTCCTTTTAATTTCTTTTTACGAATAAAATTATATTCGCTGCTGTCAGTCATCAATGATTTCTCAGCGATGTTTCATATCCTTGATCTGTCCGCCTTTGTGACTTAGCCAAGAGGAGAGAGCGTTCTTGAGTCGCGAAAAAAATGCTGAGTCGTGTCACACAAAGGTTATCCGTCGATCCCTTCTTAACATATCCGTTAAAAGTAATGGCAACGAAGATTTCTGTAGCTCATTCTTTATGTTGGCAGCGAATTATTCGCAAGGCTGTCGTCAACCGATGTACTTGGGGACACGAATCTTCCGTCAGGCGTTATGTGCATCGGGCATCTTTTTTTGTTATATAAATAAAATTATCAAAAATAAAAAAATTCTCGAGGAAATCTCTAATGCATAATGGAATGTAAATAGCATCCGTTTCTTAAGTCAGACATTTTATAAAGCGACATTCTTTTGCCACACGTGCCAGAGTGAGTGGGAGGTCAAGATATGTTTATCGCACCCACTTTTATTTCTATTGTACATTGTTTGTTGCCATCGAATGTAATCTGCATATGAATAATATAAAATAAATATTAAAATGTGCGAACCTGTTTATTTGCTTGAAACCTTATTTTGGTGCAGATAGTCTTAAAAATGAAGTTTTCATCACTGTTTAACTGTTTCGATCGAAAAACTTGGGTACATAAATATGTGGCAATATATGTATTTGTGCGTATGCAGTTTACCACGAAGATTCGGTGTCCCCCGGAGATGCATTATACCCCAGATCAAGCGGACTCGCGTGAGCCCGAGCCTTAGCTGGAGGCACGTATGTTTACTAAAGTGTCAGTTGCAAATGTCTATAGATTTCGAAAGTGACGTGTATAATGTTCGAGAGGAAAATATATAGATCCGCCGTACGTCGTGAAAGGGTGCGCACAAGCCCTGAGTTTTACCGATCGTCCTTTATTTAGCCGCGGGATCTAAGAATCGTTGAGGCGCTGAGACTTACCGGATGGATATAAAGTACGATCGCAAATCACTGTAGATACTCTTTTAATCTGCTTCTCTATATACACACATCTCTCCCTCTTCCTCACTCGGCGTAAACTTGGCTCGGTGAATGTCTTACCTGATCATTTATTTTATCTCTCGTGACCCACTCTTTCTCTCCATAAATATATATTAAGCTGATGCGTGTGTTTTCGATGCAGAATTTAGCGTTTAATGACGAACAATTATTTAATAAGAAAACCGACATGACCAGGTATTCCACCGAGAAACGCTGTAACCATTTAACGTTGACGATCAAATTGAAAAAAAAAAAACTGGATATATATGGGCATTATATTTTTTTTTATGTGATCGTTAAAGTTTAAATGCACTTTACACCTCCTTTAAATTTGTATTTCTCCTCTCATGTTTACTTTTTCCAGGTAGCTGTCACTCTACTCACTCACCACGAACTCTAAATTTCTAGTAATTGTTTTTGTGAACTCTGCACCTGCTGCACGAAAATCAACAATTATACGCAGTAGCATTCACTACAACGTATACCCACGAAACACGAAGCTTGTAAATAATAAGATAGTTGGGCTTTTTCTTACATTATTACGGATTTCTCAATAAAAATATTTGAGACTCTGGTCGAATCACAGAAATCAATATAGTCCAATTCGGAATCTTCATAAGACTATCAATACCGCGAACTTTTTGCGATTTTCTTCTCTTTATCTCCATTACCATCAGTTCTTATATCACCATTGTTGAATTATATGATTTATGAAAATATTTATATCTTGAAGGTATGCAGCATAGTTTTCAGGAAGTCATTTCAAAATTTTGTGATACTCAAGAGGCCTGCTGTCATGTTCAAGTATCAAATTACGATATACTTCGGAGTTAATTTCGAATCATGTATTTTATTACAAATGTTACAGTTCAACAGTAGTAATAAGACTTCATAATAATAAAAATGAGTGATAGGATATTAAATAAAATTATGAAAGCGTAATACTGCGAGTGGGTATATACGCCGGTTACTCAAGAATTCATTATAAACTATCACCTCGTCACTTTTCGCCTTCCTAACTTTTATACACCGACGCAAATTGCGTCTGGAAAAATTTCATAAGAATATTCTCATGATTCGATACATCCTTTTATACTAAACGTTTGTTCGCTCATTCTCGGTGCATAATTCTCTTAATTTTTTAAGAGATAAATATACTGGGTTCATAAGAGGAGTGTGGGCTCTTGGAAGCTGTGTACAAGTTTTTACTGAACGCTATAATTAAATTAGTGATTTATCAATTTTTTATCACAAATGAACTCCAGTATCGTAAGACGTCATGAGATTTTTGCTACATACACTATTTGTCTTCCTTTGTTTTCCGAATTGACTGCATAATTTTCCAACAGACACAAAGGCTCTGATAAGTTGAGCATTCGATTACTCTATTCACTGGGTTGCCGGAGTCAATATATCTTCAGTAATGACAGGAGAATTGCGATACCGAACTGGGCGTATCTCAACGAGGAATCAGAAATGAAGGCTTTTATAGATCCATAGAGACGCAAGCAATGCGAGGACGACAAGTGGACAGCTTCCTCGTTTTACCCGGCTGCTACCATATGTCGAGGCTGTTACTTGCCAAGTTTTATCTCTCGTTGTATATCTGTATGAAGTCACAATACGTGGCTCCCGTGAGAGTCAGGTGATCGCCACTTCAAAGAATTGACCGTTACAAATCACGCTCAGGTTGAGACAGTGAGAGACAGCTGTAAAAGTACACGTGCGTGATCTGTATAGATATATGGATCGCGACATATCGTCGAAAAGAGACCGTGGTTACAGTGATCAGTAAAGAGCCGCATATGCACACCAGATGAGGAATGTCCACAACTTGCCATTTTCGTAAATAGGTACCCATACGAGAGCGGCGCTTGAAGATCTCGGGAGGTCGATGACGCGGTTTTAGTTATATGTACTACCTATATATATACCTATTATGCACGTAGACGTTACGTTTTCTCGCATTCTCAACGGCAAAGCTACGCTTCTGCGAGATTCTGACATAAGTCGTCTGCACGAGGTGCGAGAGATACGTTACTTCATCGAGTGTTCTTTCCCGCGCGTTTGCGTTCTCTGTAAAGTCGGAGGCGCGAGATCGAGGCTTAAAAGGGTCGAGATATGAGGAACCACTGCTACTCGAGAAGCTGGATCCGCGTGCTTCTACCTTATACCTTGCACTGTGACTCTAGTTTTTTATATTCCTTTCTTTTTCTTCATTTTTGTTTTTTTAACTTTTTTTTCGTTGTCTCTTCACTTCCATCCTATTTGCTGAGTGTACAGCGCGCTTGCTTGCACACTCCATTTTTCTATATAACTTTCCAGAGAAATCGTGTCTTGAGAGGAGAATTATCGTGGAGACGAACGTGACGCGAATGAATCGTACATCCGTGAACATATATAAGTTTGTCCACAAAGCGTCTCATTTTTAACCCTTTCTATTTTTCTTCAACGCTCTTTTCGATTCACTTCGGCAGCTCGTGCGCACTTACGGGTTTATGTACATACTCGTTATACGAATTTACAGACCCGCTCTTTTCTTCGTTACACTCACTTTATCTCAGCTGACGTTGCAAATACGTCCGAGATATTAATAAGTTAATTGTGATTGAAGTGACTCAATCGTACCTGAGAAAATTGCTGACCGAGCGGCGACTTTGTCGCTTTGCGGGAACGAGCGATACAAGGGCAAATATAATAATCAAGATATCATTTCAGAAAGAATGGACTGCTATTACTGAGCTATTAGACAACCGAACAAGGAAAAACTGGATTATCGACCAGGGGTTAAAAGTGCCCGCAGGGTTGGTCAAGAGTTTTTTTTTCTATTTCATACTCCATTGCAGTATGGAACGTATCGCTTACAAGTGGAATGTTCAATGTTATATGAACGGACGAACCGAACGTGTACTATCGCTGAGAAAATGTTTTCACTAGTCTGACTTTGCGTTCGATCGTTTCGATACTGCACAGTTATATTAAAAATATCGTTCTCAAACTGTGTTATAATCATTTCGCGAAGAGAACGGGCAGAGAGAACAGTGATGTCAGAAAGATAAGGAAAAGTGTTCGCTTTGTTGTCGGTGTAAATCACCAGCCTTCGTTAGTTCCCGATTTTATGGTGTAACCCGAGCGCTCGAGTTCCTCAGGATACTTTGTATGCGAGCACTTCTTGAATGCTGCGCGCATACCGCAAAATGGAGTTCAAGCTTCGAACGATAAACTGTAAAATCGATGCAAAATTTGTGTACATGAGTTTTACACCTGACGCGCGTTCAGGCGTTCCCAGCTTTGGCTTGAAAGAAATTAGTTCGTCAGCGAATAGGTTCTTGCCCAAGATGGCAATCTCTGTACAGCCATTGGAAAAGTGACCTGACGTAACATCCAAACGCTTTACAAGCTTGTTTATCGAGGTCCTTAATATTTATGATTTCTCATTTTTTACGAGACTCTTTTAAAAATGGTATCAAATATCGTGACCTAAATCTACTTAATTTTCCTCCTGAGGAAGTAAAATATTCATCCGAAAAGTACATGCAATTTATTTCATAGAAAGTCTTCTCCTGCGGAACGGTACGGAGTCAAGATTGTTTCATGCACGGCTGGCCAATAGTAACCCCTGCTCCCAGATTTTTCTCATTTAAGTAAGGGAGGTGATACTTTGTCCAACAGAATATTTTTCAGCTTGAGAAATGATGCTGTTCAACAGGAGTTGTGCAAAAATGTTCTAGCTTTCTGATAATGTATGGAAATTTTTTAAAACTTGCCGTTGTTCTTTATATGCTATAAATAGCTAAAAACAGCTGAAGAGAATATATGAACAACGCATGAGAATGGAAAAAAGCAAAGTTGTGAAAAATCAATCTTTACGCCATTTGGATCGTAAAATTCAGATTGACTCTTGTTAATAAGTGCCTGTCACGACGACGTGACTTTCATCACCACATGCACCCTCGTTACGCATATAATTAAATTGAACTTCTCTCTTTATCTTGCCCGTTATTTCTTACACGCCCGGCCAGTTAACAATTTGCGAGGTGTGGTTTCCCCGGCCGGCATTAATTTTCTTTGGGTTTTTATAGAATGTGTGCTTTGACGTATCGTAAGTGGCAAAAAAATTACAATGAAAGCAATTTATTAGTCAAGGCTAAAAAAGCCTCACGACAATACAATTTGAAAGTCCGTAATTTGTAAACATTGTTTTCTTCCTCAATCTAATGACAATGTCAGCAACTCGTCCAGTTATTCAAAGAGGCTCACCTTTGTACAGGAATTTCTGAAGATACGATAGGAGAGTGAAACAGGTAATAATCAACTAGGAGTGGCAAATACTCGGTATCCAATTATAATTTCTTTTGTCGTGATAATCTCATGTACCGCTGAACAGTTATTAAAGAATAAAAATGCCTTTTCTTTGTTTCTTTTTACTGATATGTTTAAATAACAACATTCTAGACAGAAAAATAACAGAGTACATCGCCAGTAAAACAAACTCTGTTAATACTAAAGCTGTAAAGATAATAATTAAATGTCGACTGTCAACATCGCAAAATTACGTTTAGCCAGGACTTTTTGTTCTCCGTAACGATTTTCATTAAAATTGTCGTAAAAAATACCTCTTATTCAAACAATCCGTTAACTAGGCTTTCCCAGAAAAGTGTTGTTCCGGACAAAGATTATTTTGTTTAAGTTGAACATTGGCGGGTGTGTGAGTTCGTGAGGACTGCAAAGTGAAGAACTTTTGCAATAAACTTGTTACTCATAATTTAGTCACATAATTGATATATTGGAGACTATTCAAAAAGCACTTTCCTAGAAACTCGCTTAATAAACCCGAGAAACCCCAACCAATACGTTATGAGTAGTTGTTTTTTTTTTTTCATACTTCGAAAAATATTTTACCTGACCATACTTGAAAGACCTAATCCTGAGTAATGTTGGAAATAAATTTGTTTAGACATTCACACGATAATTTCAACAAAAATTCAATACAAGGCACTTTACAGCTTTTTTTATTTTCAAATAACACAGACCATATTTTAAAACCTTAGTTTTAAGCAATGTAAACATTAAATTGATCAAAAAGTAAAAAGAAAGCAAGTTGAAGCCGGAAGCAGACGATATTGCGTAAGCCGAAGGTAATAATATTGTTAGGTTCGTCCGATTACTACGATGTGAAAGGTGTTTGGTGGATTTTCTACGGTTTTTTTGTTCTATACTGAAACTACACTCACCATTTTACTGCGGATGTTCTATCGGTAAAGATAGAATGTTATGGCAAAATGATGATCGAACGAGAAAAACAAACGGTGTTATAAAAATTGAGATAGCTAAACGAGAGATGAGCGGTCTGAGAGTAAAAGCCTGTATAGAAATAGCAAAAAGAGTTGCGCAAAGTGCATTCACAGTGCGGAGCTCTGCTGTGACGCGTGCACGAGGTACGATGCACTGTTTGCCTCGCTCGTAGCACGACGATTACCGTTGAGAAAAAACAGATATCCCCCTCTGTCAAGTGCCACGCGAAGGTGTTCGATAATTTATACGACTATTTAGATTTGCGGCAGCGCAACGAGACGAGTACAGGTTCTTTCATGAATGCCTGGATCAACTTGACGTGTGTCGTCATTGTTTTCCAGACCAGGCATTAATGGCATCCAGCGAACATTTTCGAAAAAAACAAAGACATGATGACAACTACCGCAAATTTCTATACAGCATGGACCGTGATTTAACCCTACATTTCAAACTCTAAATTAGTATTTTACATAAATTTGTCCATCCTAACAAATACTATTCGTCAGGACGTAATTATTTCTTTTCTCTTTTTTTAAATAAAAAAAACTAATGCCAGTAATCTTTGCGTATCCGCTCAACATACGATGGTAAACTTTTATCAAATTATACTATACTCGGAGAGAATTTTATACAAATAATTATGATGTTTGTTTAGTGGCGTAGGACTGTCTCGTAACTGTGCGAAGATTTACTGTTTTTTTTAATTTAGTGAGATATTATGGATATTTTACCATAAAACTTCCCTAAATTGTATCATTTCTCCACATTGATTATCTTCATTGTTCTTACGCTACAATAAAAACATTGTAATTTTTCTGTCAAATTTTCTCTGTGTACTACAGTTTAGTCTTAGAACAATTCTACGTTTGAATCCTGGAATAATATTTATTTGTAAAGCGTTACTTCCATAATACACGTAATTACTCCCCATGTATATATGCTAGTAGATTACAATTTATTTAGTAACTATTTGTGAATGAAACTATACTTTCCTATACTTTGAAATTCTCGTAATGGAATGTATTTCAACGATTTTTGGTGCTTTTATAAAATACTGGGCCAGATACGCTTCAGTAGTTCTCTATTTATTTAGTAACTTTTTGCGAGAATGAAAAGGTGACGTTTTATGCAATTTAAATTTATTTCATGATTTTTTTGGGGGCCTTATAGTTTTTTATGAAGTAAGTTTCAGGAAATCTCAATTTATTTAGTAACTTTTTGTCAACTCTTAATTTTGTTTAAAAGGTTTGAAATTTTTTTGCATTTTTTCACTTTAAACGAACCAATAAATGATGTTCTTTTAGTTTCAAGTGCGATTCCAAATATTATTTCATTTATTCGTATATGCAAAATTTTTTTGTCATTTGTGTTTGTCATTGTGTGTGAACTGACATTTACATTGTACAAATATTTCAACAAAGGGAAGATCTATATTACGAAATACTGTTTTCGAAAGCTTTGGTAAGAAAACGTTTGTAAAATATTCATTTTTCACAAATATAATTACCGCGATTTCTCAACATCTTTCTGTCATAGAATAAAACATTAGCCACCACAGTGTTCAATGAACACTTAGGAATGCAATCTGCATCGCGTATGCAAACAAAACACATAGGATAACAAAATACTTGCATACATCTTATTAATTAAACATGCAGTTCAAAGACTTACGAGGATAATCGTCATAATTGTGCTAATCACTTTTGACGACATTTACACTTAATGTTTTTAATTTTTCTCACTTCGCATTCCATTATTTATCGGTCATAAACATTATGTAATTTCTTTAGTGTAACTATTAATGAGCATAACATATCCGTGTTAAACATGTCCATTAAAATGCAAGACTCCATCCCCACAGGTATGGATATATTTTGATTATGTTAAAATGGTTTGCATGTCAGCGAAGGAGTATAAATAATGGACGGTAAGAAATCATATTACATCGGTAAAATTGAATTGGATTTTCGATTATTCGACGTGTTTTTGCGTGACGTCGAGTTGAACTTTAAACGTAAGTATCTGTACTAAAGATTGAGCTTTTTTCGTTACCGATAGATTAATATCGGGTCACGAGACTCAACTGCATCTTTCGATTTTGTCAAAACAAAATGTCCGATACCATTGGGCGATTAAAATTGATAGCACAACATTGATCAAAAGAGTACGAGGTAGGGGTAACGCGTGTAACCTTTTTAAATATTCCCAAGTAATCCAAAATAGTTGAAATTAAGTCGTATGTTTTCTTCATGTAGAACATCGACCCTTCAACTCACAAGGTATAATTTTGGCCGAAAAATACAGGCTGATATTTGAGTGCACGTCGCAGGTGTATAATCACTTTGGAGCATTAATATTAAAACAAATATCGCTTCGTAACCTTAATGATTATAAACTGGATCGTTCTCGTCATCTCAAGATCCTTTTTCATTACAGTGTTATATAGACTGCTAACATAAAGATGTTCAAATAATGAGCTAAATGCCTTACACGCCTTAGTAAAGATCCCACAGGCAATGCAGACATTATGATCTATGCGCACATGCATTTCTACAGTAGAATACACGTTCACCTCATTTTGAATTCCAGAGAAGCCACTAGGTTGACTATTGTGTGGTTTGCCTACGACAAGAGACAGCTCTTTCGTTGATCGTCTGTTGGAACGAGCATGCAGCCTCGCTCCATTTGTTCTTCTGCACGTCTTCCGTTCCATGGCTTCTCGGTACAACTTGCTGGTGACATCAAATTTGATGCAATCGCTTCACCCGTCCAATTAAGCTGTACTTTCAGTATCCCGATGACTCATTCGTGTTGCGAATATATCTATAGCGAAATATTTATATAATACAATGTGTGTTACTTGGAGAATAACAATGTGGATCTCTTGGAAACAAGGCTGCATGAAGACTGCGGTGCATCCGTCTTGTATGTCTACCTCCGTGGACGTTGCGCTGTCGACTCATTAGTCGAGGTATTACGATCATCTCAGTGATAGTTCCTGCGCGCGTCGTTTTTTATTGGCCCCAACTCGTACAGGAAAAACATGAGCAACACTCAACTTGATTATCGAGATCAAAGTGTCATTGTACCCATATAAAATATAACGATTTTTTTATGGATATAAAAAGAACAATAGTTGGAGGAGAGCGCAATGAAGAAATCACTCTCTCTTCGCCTCTCGGAAACTATTAACCTTTTATCCGAGACGGAAAAAAAATTCATTTACCATTAATATGTCATCACGTAGGCTCCATACTTCCTCTATCAACAAAGAATAACCTTCATTTTCATCAGGAATACAATTGCAAAATACTCGATAACGCTTTTATTCAGGTGAGAATAAAATGATTCCACATTATTATTCATATGAATTTGTCCGTTCCCGATATGTTTGCATGTAGCACACTTTTTACGAAGTTATCGGTTTCGCCACTGCGTGGTTAGCAGCGGGTGTAAAACTGTACACGATGTGTGTAACATGTGGAAAGAGAGTTCGCGATGTTCGCGTACGCGTAATCACGTGATAAATGAATTGTAATGAAATTATAGTATTAGCTTGGGTGCTATACATACACAGGTACGTATATACGTGAATATACTATATACATAAAATTAACACATATTTAACCAGATCGTAACTCTAAGTAAACAGCCCGAAGTACACACAGTTCGAAAGCATATTTGCGGTTACAAAAATGATGTGTACACATATTACAAGATTGCAAATATATAGTTTGCCATATATAGTTGTGTTTTATCGGAGCGAGCTCTCTCTCCCGCGTTGCACGTAAATGAGACACACGCCAGGGGGAGTAATAGAATCGAACGTAAATACCGTACAGTGGTTGATGGCACAGTATACTATCTATACCGTAAATACATGCATGTGCCTACATAATCTTGATTTTATATAGACATCTTGTTGCTCCCGTTATCATCTACTTTGCTGGCGCATATGAGAATTCGAATTCTATGCATATGAGCTATCCAGTTTTCATCGATTGCCTTCGATTTCGTTCAGGTTAAGTAAAAAAAAAAAAAGCCAACTTAACTTTCAATATATACTACACGGTGTATCAAAGCTCGTAATGTTAAAAACGTACAAACGCCTAATCTACTGCGTGTAGATTGTAAAAGTACCTCGACAGGCCTCATTAAGAACGCTCTAGGATTGGCGTAACAGCAACGATCAAAGCCGTTTTCTTTTCTCTCACCTAACGTAAAATGAAATAAAAACTTTGAAAAACGGTAAGTACGACGTGATTATATCAGCTGCCGCATGTGTGCTCAAACGCATGTAATATATACCTTACAAAACAGAGGTCGCATTGTTTTGTTAGCGATATAACGTGTATTATAGACATATGTGCGACGACGAAAGAACGCGGTAGATACGGAGATATAGCCAATTATTTATTCAAGTTTATTTCATGCGCTGTACTACCGAGCGAGGCGGTATTATCGCGCGGAATCGATTTCCGCGGATTGAAATTCACTCATTCGAACGCAGTGATCAATGCCGCAGCAAGATCGTTTGAGAAAATCAAAGGCGTGAGTGAACGAGGTCGAGGCACAGGTCGCTAGGACAGTCGAGCGCTAACTTCTTTCGCTTTTAGCTTACGGATCTCTGATCCATAAGGCGTCACTCTTTTACCTCTCGCTTAACCTCCTTCCCCGTTTCTTTTTCTTCACAGCCACATATGCAAAAGTGCCGATAGTATCGAAACGTTTAAATCTCAAATACTATGTGCACCTCGCGGATTCTGTCCATATGCCAGATTCCTCGCGATCAAACTCTTGATTTGCATACTCAAGTGCATGCAACAGACAGAACTCTGGCATTACAGTTTCAACCACACACCCGCGCACACAAAGACATTGTCCGAGAGCGTGTAACATATAAATATATGTGAGAACGTTTGAGTCCAACGATAAGTGAGGACTTGCTGATTCGGTGTGAACTTTGCATCGCAATATCATACAGTGGCACATGCTGATTGCACAGTGCATGCATATGCGAATGTATACCACCATAACTATAAACAGCCCTTCGGCATTGTGAATATTTATAGTAACGGGAGCTCTACTGACGCCAACACTTCTGAATAATCCGATTTCGATAGTCGATGGAAATGGGTCGAGCGTTGAATAACTGGATCTAGGATTTGATACCTATTTCCATTCTACGAAGGAAGTCTCGTAAAACGACAAAATAATAGGAACGAAGGAAATACTTTTTCATAAGTATGTCATTTTTTAAATGAATTTATCTAATCGTATATACAACTAACGTTTTTTTATCATCTTGACAAATAATAGTCCTTACTGCGTAGTCTTTTTACTGCACAGTTTTATTGAGCTCGGTTACCTCGATCATTGGAATTCGGAACACATAAACAACAAAATATGAACAACAGATGTTAAAAAACTCAACTTGAATTCTGACTGATTTCTGATTTTTCGTCATTATTTTTTGGAATAACTGAAAGAAAGGAAAATAAAATTTATTCTAATTAAAGATGGACTTTAACACCTTGCATGTCAAAATTTGCATAATTAAAACCATGCAAATTAACTTTATTGAAAACAATGATTTGGGAGAAACCTTGCGCGTCTAAGAATACAAACAAATATAGGAACCATGCAAGGCTAGAAAAAGCTGAAGTTTTTATAGAGAGAACCCTTGCACGTCTACTGGTTGTAATTAGTTCAAAAATCGTGCAAGTCTACAGTTTTGGTCAGAAAATTAATGAATAATTGCTTAAAAGAATAATGTGCATACAACTCACCAATTCATGCAGTTCATTTATTGACATATCGAAATTATCAATTTAGGTGATCCATTACTTCTATAGATATTTAGTGTGCTTTTTTAAAATTCTTCATATTAAGTCGATAATCCAATTTATGGTCAATGATTTGTCTACACAGAGAGAAAATAATATCAAAAATTACTATGGTATAATAGTCGACCCTCTGGAAGTTTTTAGCAAAAACATAGTAATTTTTCGTTGAAATTTGATTGAAAATAACGAAAACATTGAAATTTTTGCCCTAATTTCTGTAAAAAATTACTATG
>JABSMR010033494.1:0-15988 GCA_018902295.1 Dusona sp. PSUC_FEM 10030013
AGCAAACTTTTGTGACATAAGCGGAGTAAAGATTTTTGGTCACAATATATATATATAATTCACTACATTATCCCCCCTATTTTGCACTCAACATGGCGACTATTTGATGGCAAAATAAACCTTTAATATTAGTAAAATCTATATGCGTGACTCCATCCCACTAAGGATCTCGTCCTAACTTGAAACTAATCTTAACTACCGGAAATATTATACGTATCTCAGTGATTCCATCCCACTAAGGATCTCGTCTTAACGTAAAGTTAATTACGCAAGTCCAAATTAATGAAAGACTACATATACGAAGTACATTTACAATTATTCATTACAAGATGGTTATTTTACATTATCTCATGACAAGTAACTCACTCGTCACATCGTCCGAACTGAATGGCACAATTTAAACCATGGGTCAAAAGATATCCAATGAATATACTATTTAGAATTTTGTTTATACAGTGAAAATAATAAAACAGATTGTTGATACAAGAGAAACATAGGATAGAGCTACTCGCAAGGCACTTTGCAATACCTTCGCAAACTTGTACGGTTATACGTACCCTTTATTTTGGTTGGTTCCTTAACATTTGCAAGAACAAACGCATTACGTCCGAAGACACGTGTAATTACATACGGGTCCTCATACAAATGAAAGAATTTGTGAGTAACCCTATCGGAATTGCTTGAAATTGAGGAACTCGCAATAATACTAAATCATCAACTCGAAGGTCTATTGGAGTTCGAACTTTTTGTTGCTTTTTTCGTTTTTCAAAGTTTTCAAGGAGCCGTTCTTTCGCGAGAAGAATTTTATGGTTATAAGAGTCTTCTTGGTTTTGTGGAAATTCGATTATCATTCTAATTTGATCGTCCGGTTTTTTACCGAATTGCAATTCATACGGGGTGTAACCAGTGCTACAATACGTCGTATAATTAAGCAGCGTTTCAATTTCTGATATATATTTCGCCCATCGGATGTGTTGATCCGCACATAAAGTTCGAAATAATCTCCCTAACTCTCTCATAACCCTTTCAGTCGGGTTTGACTGGGGATGCCGAATAGAAGAGTGTACAACTTTAATACCTGACTGTTCCAAATTGTGACTCCACGCCGCTGAAGTAAATTGGGAACCATTGTCAGATATGATGCGTTTTGGGGTACCGAATTTTACGATAAAATTATCAAAAATCTTTCTCAACACGACACGAGTGGTGGCCTTTTTTATGGGATATAATGATACCATTTTTGAAAAAGCATCGATGACAACAAATATATACTGAACGCCGCCTATTGATCGCGGTAGAGGACCATAAAAATCAACCGTAATGAGATCATTAGGATGATCAGACTTTACGAGACAATATTCGCCTTCGACTGCACGCGACAAATATTTCACCCTCTGGCATAAATCGCATGCGAGAACATATCGCTTTACGCCCCTGGTCATTCCTCTCCAATAGAAGAACTGTTTCAAATGACCAAGTGTTTTATACACACCCATATGACCAAAGCGATCATGCTCCGATGCGACCACCATATGTTGAAGTTTTGTCGGTACGACCAAATTCCAATCATCCTTAGCCGATTTTCTATGAAACCAAATATCCTTGTATCGATAAAATTCTTGATCACCACCATTCGCAATTCCCTGAGTACATAATCGCTGCAAATCCGCATCATCCTGCTGCAATTCCTTTAAATTTTTAAGTTGATTTTTCAACAAGGGATCGAGTTCCAATTGACAAATCAACGTCAGTGCATCGACTCTAACTTTAGTCGCTTCATCGACCTCTTCAGAGACGAGTGCAGAAACGATGATTTTGTCATTCACCTCTACCCGAAATGTCTTATTCGGATTTCTGCTCAAAAAATCAGCCACGATATTATCTTTGCCACTACAATGAATGACCGTGAAGGTGTATTCTTGCAGTAACAAATTCCACCTTGATAATCGTGCTGTTTGAAATTGCGTTGTATTCAAAAATGTCAACGCTTTGTGATCAGTAATTATGTCAAACGAATTGCCAATAAGATAGATTCTAAATTTAGTGACCGAATATATTATCGCGAGCAACTCCTTTTCCGTTGTATTGTAGTGAATTTCTGCTGATGTCAAACATCGACTAACTACAGAGATTAATCGATGATCTCCATTAGAATACGTTTGGAATAAGATTCCACTTATACCGGCATCCGAGGCATCCGTCTGAACTCTGAATTTTTTACAAGGATCGTAATGTGCCAACTCGACTACGCTAAACTGCCAATAATAATTGCAGATGCCTAAAAATTTTTGCAATTGCAATTGATTATGCGGTTCCGCAAATTTTCTAATGATGTCCAATTTACTCGGATCTGGTTTGATTCCACGAGTTGAAAGGACACAGCCAAGAAACGGAATTTCAGATTGGCACACCATTGCTTTATTTGACCGTAGCGTGAAATTCGATTCTTGTAACCTTTTAAACACTAATTCTAGATGATGGATATGCTGGTCGAAGTTATTAGATGCTATAAGACCGTCATCTATATAAAACGTGATAAATTCATTAAAATCAGTACCCATAGCAAGATCCAAAGCACGAATAAAACCACTCCCCGCTGTTTTCAAGCCAAATTGAATACGTCGGAATTGATACAAAGTAGAGCCATGTAGGAACGCGGTATGCTGACGTGATTCTTGAGCTAACGGTATTTGCCAGTAACCGTGGGTGAGATCAAGTGATGAAAATATCCTTTTGCCATAATGTTTTTGCATAATTTCATTTATCGGTGGAGGTGTTTCATTATCACCTTCGATCGCGGCGTTGAGGAATCTTGCGTCAAGGCATACACGAACCGTGCCGTCTTTCTTGTTAACAATACGCAATGGATTGCAGTATTGGCTCGATGATCTTTCAATTATACCCCCTTTAAGCATTTTGTCTATTTCTTTCTCCACCTCGGTACGATGTGACAACGGAATCGGATACGAACGTCTTATATAAGGTTTCGGACTACTCAATTTTATGTGATGTTCATACGCGGTTGTACACCCCGGTTTATCTGAGAATAATGGGCGATACTTTTGTATTAAATCTAACACGGTACTCGATTGAGTCGGGACCAGTGACGTGAGCATACGCGTGACAGAGCCGAGATCAGCAGAAAAGGGCTCATCGCCACGCATCGTTTGTCTAATATTTAAATCCGTTGATGTTTCATGGTTCGTATGTACGACCTTAATCGTTACATTATTACAGCTATAACCTTTGTCTTTCACGAACGTATCATGAATATTATTGTTCCTCATTTTTTCATAATTTTGTTCAAAAATACATTGTACCTGACCTACAAAATCGTCATCATTTAAGTCAACATCCCCCTTTTCACACGGAGCGATGACTCTTACAAGATCGGGCGATATATTTCCCGCGAATTTTATATCGTCGACTCTATCAACGTAGGTCGAAATCTTTTGCGATAAATGTTCACAATTTCGGATAATTCTGATATTCATTTCACGATTTACGTGCGTAGTTCGAATCCTCTCTACGGATCCCCGCTCAAACGAAACGGCCCCGGAACTCAACCGAACACCTCTAATCTCGATCATGTTCTCTTTATAACTAATAATAGCCTCATTTTTTTTAACCAATCATTCCCAAAAATTACATCCGAAGTAAGGTAGGGCACAACTAGAAAAATAGTCTTGATATTTAAATAGTCAACTACTGTTTCTATCCAAATTTGTCGCTTCACCGATGTCTTCTTTTCTCCTACAGCAGTTGTGACATATACATTAGTCACGGGCAATTCTTTCATTTTTTCATCTTTGATTTTATTATAAAAGTTCTCCGAAACACATGTAATTTGGCTACCGGTATTAACTAACGCGCTAGTGCAACTGTCATTCAATTTTACTTCAATTTGCGGGCATAATCCAATAGGTACGTCAGAATCAGGTGAATATGCTCCATCGATATCTGCTTGCAAGTCCTTAACCAAATCATCATAATCATGGCACGGAACTGGACTTTGTTGGACCGCGCCTATTTCTAGTTTAAATGCTTTGTATCCCTCACTTCATTGTGTGGAAGTTGACCGACGATATTTGGTGGAGGAAAACGGGTGTCAGGTAAATTGCGCGATTTTCCGTAGTTGTAAGGTGTCTCTAGTGTCATTGGCGGACTCGGTTGCGTTTGATATGCATAAGGCGGATGTCCCTCATTCGGATTAACGTAAGGGTTATAACTACTCGTGTTACCGTGTTGTGAATTATTAAAATACCCATTGTTTCGTCTATCATTAAAACCGCGACGTTTATTTCGACTATTATTTTCATGACCGCCACGTGTTTGAAGCTCTAACTGCATGCTATTGAGTCGGGTATCGCGTTTACCGTTACTATTGTACATATTGTTGCTATCATTCGATGCCCTCCAATTACGCGAATCCGTAGCATATTGTTCGCCTTGCACCCTATCGAGCTGAGAAAGTGCCTGTGCGACCATATTTGTGTCAGCATAATTTACTATTGCTAATGCGCTTTGAACTTTATGTGAGAATTGCTGTACGATAGTGAAATTTATTTCGTACGAACTTAATTGTGGTTCAAAATATTTCGTTTCTTTCAATTGTTTGTAAAAATATGAATGCATGCTACCATCACTGGATTTATAACGACGGATCGACCACTGGTTTTTCACACGCACTCTTGTCTGAACCGAATAAAATTCATCTTTGAACGCCTTCTTAAAATCGTCGAACGTTCTCACATCATTCTTGATGACGTCATACCATATTTTTAGTCGACCCTCCATTAAACTCTCAATGACTAATATTTTGTGTTCTTCTCGTACGTTTTTAAATTTTAAATACCTCTCGAGTTCCTCAATAAATTCCATAGGGTTATTTTCTTCTACAAATTTCGGTACCTTAATATTTATATGAAGGTATTGCAAGTGATTGACCAGTCCGCTCACCAACTGCTCACTCGGCGTGCTTTCGTCTCGATTGTGTTCCGATGGCGTGGGCGTGCGAGTTAGACGAGCACGCAACTGAGCCGCAAGTTCCTCTTGTCTTTTTTGTTGCTGTCTCAGTATATCGGCTTGCATCGCTTCTAATTCCGCTCGCTGATCAGTGATACTCTTCTGCATATCTCTTAAACGTTGCCATTCAGTTTCTATATCGTCACGTGTTATCGTTGTTCCATTCTCTTTCGTCATGATTGTTTCCTCTAATATTTCTGTTGATGAATTCGATTCACAGTTATTATTCTTATTAGATTGATTATTCTTATTATAGGCAACGCCCGTTGAAATTTGGTTAAGATTTTCGATTTCTCTTATTTCTTGATCTTGTTGATTGCTATTCAATCTAGACCTCGATCTTGTAACTCGATCAATAGTTTTATTTTCCCGATTTGTATACATTTATTGTACTGTATGATTGAAAAACTCAAGGCCTATTTCGTGTTCACGTTCGGGCGCCAATGTAATATTTTCGTATAATTCATATATATATCTTACAATTTGAATAAGTACAGAATTTATATGTGTTCACAATTATGGAAAAGTTATTTTATATTTGCCGTATTTTGTATGCTTTTTTGATTTATATATCTATATGAATACGCAGAAGTTTGTCATATAAATAAAATACAGTTTAATAATCGAAATACAAAAGGAAAACAAATTGCTTGACTCCTGAGCATCGACGGGTGACATACACGTGCCGTTTTAATCAAATTATTGTAATTGATATAAATACATACCTTTTATGTTTTATAACTTCTGATCCATGAAATGCTCCTGCTGGCCAGGCCTGGTCTTTCGATGTGGAATAATGATGACGGAGATTTCGATGAAGTTATGAAACTATTTCCATGTACTGATATTGGATATGTGGATTTATTTATAGACGACGTGGTGACTATGATGAGTCTTATCCCATCGACACTCGAGGAATCACTGACTTCTTATTTTAAATTTTGTGGCGATTAATCGACAATACAAATATATACTCACATATACATATATGTGGGTCTGCCAGCAGATGCCGGGACATTTTTATATTTATGGGGGCATTTACCGGGACATTGGGCAGGTTTAGGGACAGTCCTGGAACTCTTTTAGGGCACGCGGTGCTTGCCAGGACGCCCTGGAAACTGCCAATTCGATTGATCGGTAGGTTTCGGGACGCAAATGTACGTACATTCATATGTACGTACATTTGACGGTGTAAAATCTAATGTACGTATATATCGTTGTTCTGGAATGCCCCGACTGGTTAATATCAAGTAGATTCAAGGACATATATGCAGAAAAATTTGAATATTCACCGCTGTCCTGAGATCTAGGTACCTGTTTAATGAATCTTTGTAGATTCCAGGCCAGCTTTACTTGGTCACGCGGCAAGCATATAGAAGCCCTGTATGAGACCGGTGCATGTTTTTTTTTCCTGAATCATTAAAGTAAAATACCTGGGCACTCTACTCTGAAACACTCTAGGGTATAAAATTGTCGCACTAGAGATTATAATGCGTTCATCAAATTGATTGACGGTCGATTTTTTATTAAGGCGTGTTTTTATTCCCGAGCGGTTTTCCTCACCTAGTACGCTGATCGTTTTCGTACGAAAATTAACGAGTTGACCACGGTTTTACCAACTGGATGTAATAATTTCACATTAAAGGTAGAACGGAAGGTGGCCAAAAAGTCTTTGCGAATACAAGCAAATATGGTAAATGAAATTTTAAAACCGGAACAGAGTGATGGTCTATGAAAAACAATGTTCAAAAAACCACAAAAAACCACAAAGCTGCCAATATAAAGAATAACGCTGTATTTGATAAAATGTGCTGGAAATTATTAGTATCTCGGCGAGCTCGGGCCAGCAGACGACAGAGCTGTCAATGTACTTGTCCCGAGACTCTACCGAGTCTCTTAACACGATGATGCTTACTGTAAGAGTGTCCTGGAAATCTAATGGTATATATTCGATAACAACGAACACAATATATTCTACTGATTTACAAAGCGATGCTTAATATCAATTAACCTTCTGGATACTTTGAGAATAATCAATAAAAGTGATATGATATTTGGCCAATTTAACGGCAATATCCATTTTTGAGAAGAAATAGATATAACCTGTGAACTGGCGGAGTTTAGTACAGTGTCTATTTGAAATCATTCAAATAGACAAAACAAAACTCGTTTATTGTTACTGTCGACTCAAACGAAACTGCACGTGATTTATATAAATTTCTGTGTCCCGGGAACTACCAAAATATGAAGTGATGCTCTATCAAAATTACTATATTACGGAAAATTTCAAAATACAGAGTTTTCCCATTGATACTGTAACTAAAAGTCCGTTTGTATGTGCTTCACTTGATCTCGTTCCAAGAATGCCTCTAAACCTAGTGAATCTTTCTATATGGTAATGGTTTTGGAAATGTAGTTAAATGTAATACAAGTAACATATTATGCTATGCAGTAGATACGTATCGCGCCATACGTAATACCTTTGGATATCCATACGTTCTCTCGATGTTTCTCGAAAAATAATGTTACGGACAGATGTACAATATCAAATCCCGTATAAAAGAACATGTTTTGAAAATTACTTGAATGCACCGATTAGTCCGTCGAATAATCATGCCCATGAAGCTAGTATAATACAGAATACCGGTTCACAAAATGACTGTGCGGTAAACTATCGAAATACTGACTCCCCGTGGAAATAATATTGTTCTGGAAACTACCGAAGTATCGACAAATGTTGAAAAATTAATGACCAAGAAATGATCGAATTACTGAATAATTTTTTAAAACATAAGAATGTCCCGGAAACTATAGAAAAACTAATTGGTACCCCGAAAAATAACATTGTCCTGGAAACTACCAAAGTATCGAGAAATGTGGGGAGTTAAATGTCCTGAAAACCGCCAAAATATTATTTTTTTTTGTAAAAATGCACATTTTATAAATTGCCAAATGTTTTATTAGCGCTTTCTTACACTATAAAACATACCCTGGCAGTGTTTCTTATCAATTACTTTTTAATCTTGGTAACACCAAATCATTTTGGCAGTATGTATACAGCGGAAACACTTACGACTTCATCAAAGTAACATAAATCAATCATAAACACTGAAAGCGGAAAAAAATTTTTAACGTGAGTTATCAGTTCTTTATGTCTGTTTGGCACCATGGCATCACAACGGAAATTTTTCCGTCTTTATCAAATAACTATTAGTGGATAAACTCGAAATTAAACATATCAAAATATATTGTTCAAATGAGACGGAAAAATTTCTGCCTTGCACAAATAGATATCATCATATGGTTCTGCCATCGCATTGAAACCTTGACTGCCATTAATAAAGCTTTAGCATTAATAATACTTCGTTTTGTTCACAGCTTTGTTTTTTTTTGTAACAAAATTATTGTTAGATCAACTATCATAACATTTTTTTATCGAAAACTTTTCGATTTCTTAGCAAATTAATATCACTTTCTCCCTTATCTGAAAATTCATATAAAAAGTACTTTCTTTAGTTTCGAGTAACACTGTTCTATCACACAAAACCGGATAATACTGTGCTTGTTCAACAAATTTAGTAGCTTAACACGAATATATCACAGCGATAACAGTTTTGTAATAAAAATATACTTTCTTTAGTTTACTACAACAAGGTAACATGTAGTTAGTATAGTACACACGAGTATTTTTTGTAATCCGCACATATAAAAGTTATTTTTTATAATGCCGATTGGGATCAACTGTCTGTTTACCCAATTCCAATTGACAAGTTTGTATCCAGGAACTGTTACGTATTTTAATACGTAAAAAAAATATTTTTTCTCAGAGAAAACTTTTATCATATCAAAGACGTTTTTGGCCGTAACCCATACGAACCATGCTATAAAAAAGTTTCGAAAATCAAAAATTAAACTTTGGTAACTTAGCGTGCTCCATAAAATAAAAAATTTGTAACAAAAATATATTTCAGTCAGATTCTTCGCTAGCTGCTACTTCGCCGGCTGGAATACCAGGTATTTTTTTTTTAATTTGATTATGAAGACAAACTTTTAGTGTTGCTGGTTTGCGTTCATTCAAAGTGTTGTTTGTTTTTTGGAACTGTTTAATAATACTAATGGACGGCAAAGTTCCGGACTGCAAATACTTCTTGAAGTGCTTACGCACAGCTGCAATTTCGTTTTCACTCCATCGCTTTTTCTGATTGCTCCGTCTCTTCCCTACAACAGAAATTAAAAACAGTATAAAGATCGAGCTACTAAAAATTTGATTTAATACTTCACATACTAGTCACTTATTATTTTCGATATTTTATACTTACGAGGTGCATGTTTCGCAGGATCACCTTTCTTTCGTTTTGGTTTTGGCATCTGTTTGTTATTCACAGTTCGGTCGTAAACGTTCAGAGCGTCATAATCTGAAAAATTAAAAGAAATATTAAGGGTTCCGTTGATTGTTCGCAAATGGTCACTAATCGATTCAAATATGAATAAAATCTTACCAATAGAGTCATCGAAATCATTCGTTGCTGCCTCGTTTATCATGTCTGTATCGGCTACCGGAAATTAAAAACAGTTTAAGGATCGACCTACTTAAAGTTCAATGGCATCGAAATTTTGGCTATTCCATACTTACGAGATGCACGTTTCGCAGGTTCGCCTTTCTTTCGTTTTCGTTTTAGAGTCTGTTTATTATTTACAGTTCTGTCGGAAACCTTCGAAACGTCATAATCTGAAAAATAGAAAAAAATATTTAGGATTCCGTTGATTGTTCGCAAATGTTCATTAATTGATTGAAATATGAGTAAAATGTTACCAGTAGAGTCATTGGAATCATTCGTTGCTGCCTCATGTGTCCTGTCTGTATCGACTACCGTGGAGGAGAAAATATTTGTACCAGCTGTCGTGTCCAAACCGGTAGAATAATCTAGAGATTTTTCGGCAGTCAAAATACTTGGGCGACCTTGTGCTGTTTTGAGAAAGTTCGACATCATCACGATATCCGATGTTTTTCGCTGCTGGTAGAAATTCGTATGTATGTTAGGATTGTGACCCAAGAAATGGGCAACCTTATTTGTTTCTTTTGATGCCAAATTCATATTCGCACATTTTGTTGCCATATGTTTCCGCAGATCTGTTGCTCGCAACAGCTCCGGTTTCTTCGCACCACAGTCTGTTGCAAAACGGCGTAAAAGTATAGTGGCTCGCAGAAAAGGAAAACGATGTTTGTCATGATTCGGAATTCCAAAAACATGTGGGTTTTTCGAACCAACTCCCACACTTTTAGAATGTTTTAAAATTAGATCCGTGCACTTCTTCATCCGATGGTCAAGTAAAACGGGAACGGTACGGTTTAATTTGCCTCGTATTTCAAGTCGAGCATATTCATTAGTTGAAGTTTGACCTTGTCGCGAAAGCTATTGATATTCTTCATCGTCTTGGTTTATTACTTGCAGATTTGCGTAGTCCAATTTCAACATTCGTTCGAGCTCTCCTGGACGTCTCCGATTGTAAACCAAGATATAAGTAAGAGTGACTTCAGCTAAAGCTCGCCAATTTTCGAATGAAAATGATTGTTGCAACAACTTGCTATAGTCATCCAATTTCGCCTCCAAATATGTGGAAAGCTTTTCAATGTCAGACGTTAATGGCAATTTGGTTGATTTTTGTCTTCTAAGCTCGACTTGGGATTTAGTCACGGTTTTGATGACTGTGTTAACGAAGCCTTGACTCATAAGTTTTAACATATCTTCGGCATTTTTTTTTTAACCTCATCGTGATCCTGAATTGTTTCTCGTATGAGTACATCGCAAGCTTTCCTCAAAACTATTTGTAATTGGAATGGCACGGTCGGTGTTTCATATATGTTTTTCTTTGGATCAAGCTTACCCATGATGTCGAGAGCTTTGAGCATTTTTTTCCAGTACCTTGGATCGAATACCGAACCCAAGTCAACGATAGTTTTGTCCAATTTTTTCATGACGATTAAAAACCGTCCAAGTAGCCGTAATTCCGATCACACCATCGACTCTAAGTACTGTTTTCGGTGTCGACAAGTCATATCGTTGCCATGAAGCACGATAAGCTTATCAAATTTCACAACATTGCCGACTGGACCGTCCTGCAATCGAGGCAATATCTCCTGGCGCATTTTGACCGAAGCCTCGGAGTGGACTTGCCCGGCGACTCGTCTCGCTTCCAGCATTATGCCTTTAGTCGTTGTTGTGTCGTCTTGGCAAAGGTGATGTCTTATATTATTCTTTGAAAACATCCCTAAGCACTTTGGGCAAGGGCGATAATATTCACCGCTGCACTTGGTTGGATCTCGAGGTCGTCGAACTGGAATAATAACCCATCGTTGTTTCTCTTCCTATCGATGTTCGTGAAGTTTCCTTTTTTTCGCATCAGTCCAATCAACATTTTTCTTTTTTTATTGTTTGGAGGCAGAGACATAAATTCTTTTACTTTCTCTTCATTTCCGTGCACCAATTGTAAATGCCGCGCGATTTTAGATTGGGGTTTTTGACAATTGAGGCACACATTTTTTTTGTTATCCCCCTTGGGTCCACGCGAGAGTTCAGTTTTTAAACTTTCCAGGTTGCACGCGGATGTGCCTGAAACACTGAACGGAAAATTGTGATCGATTGGGGCTTCTCGTGACTTTTCAAAATCATTGAATACATCTGTCTGCTTGGTTGTGGAATCCAATTAACCATCTGCTGTTTCGTTAATACCCACCGTGTTCGTCAATTCGTCATTTCCACTTTTATTGTTATCGGAGTCAGTCGATATTTCGTCAAGATCAGAATCCGGGTTGTATTCGGAGTCCGACGTTACAGTTCTGGGAAACCGGTTTTTAGTTACGTTTGGTCGAGCGTCTATTCCAACGGAAGAAACGATTATTATTAAATTTGAAAAATACATTATTTGGATGTTAAATATATCAAATTCAATCACTCAGGCTCAAGCGAATCAAAAGAACATCAAAATTTGTCATAACATGGCTACATGCTTCAAAAAAAGCACCCATCATGCTTGAATAAATATATGCCTGTAAGACTGTCAAAAAAACCGTCAGTAGAAATAAAAATACATAGAAAGCTCGTGTTTTATTGCAATAGAGAATGCACTCTCATACAAAACGTTAATGCTATTTTTATTGACGTAAATTACCTTATCGGCATGACAAGATCCCTTCATCATTATCACATTCAATCGTATCTGTTAATTTGTACTTCAGTCGTTTCATCCGGTATCTGAAAATTTATATTCTTAGGACCAGAACTCACCTGCCCTACTTGGAAAATTTTCTTCAAATTCGCTATTACTTATTGATAAATCATCAGGTTGCAGGGTATTAGGTTCATTTTCTTCCCTAGCTTCATGGGAATCCAATTGGACATCGTCGGTATTGTTCTCATCTGTTGAAATATCATAAAGTTTATTACATTCGTTATGCTTTTTCACTAAATTATGCTACTAATCAAGGTCATACAGAAAGACTCTATTCATCATTCAAAACGATTAAGTAGCTGGAACTCATCATGATGCTAGTATTCAACCGTGGTAGAGTTTTTTATTTATGAAAATCATCTCAAGAGGGTGAGATTCTTAAGGCATCTCAATTTTTCGCATTCACTATATTGGGATGCTAACTTCCGGATGATAGCATCTCATTTTCATTAATTCATTCATTTTTTTCAAGGTCCCCCTGCTGAAATATTATGGTTCCATCATTATAACTCACCTGAATTGCTTGAATCATTGTGTTCACTTTCGCAATCATTTTTTGGTGAATTTAGCGTCTGGGAGATATTCAGTCCATTTTCTTTATTGGAATCTGTTTCATCATCAACGAAACTATTGTTTTCTGTTGGAAAATGTGAGATTTTGTTACAAATGAAATCGGAATTCGACCAAATCAAATGTTGATGATAATAATAGTTCCGCTTTTGTTAGCAATTACATTTGCCAACTACAGTGACATACGAGTGATCGTTGAATAATTGTTTTCAATTTCTTCATCACTCTTCGATCTTTCCAGGAACTGAGATTGTTTTGTCGTATTCTGAGTGATTTCTTTCTCGTTGACAGATTTCATCGATTCTGCATACATGTTTCAAAATTGAACTCAAATAGAATCAAAGGCAATATTTGATGAAACACTACCCTATTTTATTAACTAACACCGAAAAGCATCAGTCGATATTGAAAAAGATAACTACACTACACTTATTCGATGCAATACGAAACAGTCCTTGTACCCAGACAGAATTGTTACCATGAAATGTTCTTTTTCGCTTTTCGGTAATCTCAAATAAACTATTTGGTGGAGTGAAAAATTGCGATAGATCAGTATCAAATCAAATTTCTCGTTGTTATATTTCAAATTAACCTTTCAAGGGCTAGAATTGGGCGAGTCTCAAATTCTTCATGAAAATTCTAATTGCCAAAAGAAGTAGAATAATGAATAATTGTTGAAAGTGTTGGAAACTAGTTGGAAAGTCTTGAACCGAACTCTTTTGGACATGCACTCGTCTTGAGTTGCTAATGCTATTCTAGATTTCACATGCATCCTATAAAAAATATCTACTCATATCAATATGAAAAAAAAATATTAATATGAAAGAAATCAAAACTTCCATGACTGCATATAAATGTTCGTAATGTCTTAGAGTGATTCTAATTCATCAATTATTTTCAACGATCTGCCTGCTAAAACATTTATTATGGCTTCATCATGTTTCCTTTCATGCTAATCATTGAAACTTAGTAATTGAGTTGATTTTTGGCAACGTATATTACCCTATCAGTCTTAGAAGGGCTCCTTTTGCGATTATCAAATTTATTCTTTTCTGACAATCGATATTTGAGTTTTTTTGCGCTGTATCTGAAATTCATATTTGTATTCCCCTAACTTACCTGTACGACTTGAAACATTTTGTTCGTCTTCACAAGCGTTTTGTTCGCTTTCACAAGCGTTTTTTTCGCTTTCATCAGGGTACTCAGGTGAATCATATCGCTGCAACTCATCCGCTTCATTAAAACCCAGTTGGTCGTTGATAAAAGTATCTATTCCTGTTCGTAAATAGAAAAATTCACTTCGTCAAAACAGAAATCGTTTGAAAACAGTACCCCGATACAAAACATTGAAATGAAACATGACACGACATAACCCAACAAAAGAAATATGGGAAGACACCGCAATAATATGCATGAATGAAACATGCTGTATACATGATACACTGAGACTGGCAAAGTTAATGGATAATTATACAATAATATTGAGAGTAAAGCTGTCTGAGATCGTGGGGCAGATAGGGAAAGCGACGGCTTGTGTATCCTAGTGAACAAACATTGAATATCAACATTTACAATTTCAGGCACAAGAGAGCATATGCTATAGCTAGAAAAGTATACAATAAACATTAGTTTAAGAAAGAAATAGAAAACACACGCTCTACAAATACAAAAAGATCTTTCTATGGCAAAGGACGGGAAACAATATTGCATGTGAAGGAATTCCTCGAAATGAGACCGATCTGCTTTCCCGAGATAGCATTCGCTCAATCGATAGCTCAACATTTTACTGATATCGACATGAGTAATTATATTTAATTGGTTCTCGAACTTGAGGAATTTTTTAAAGAAAATTGGATCAATGGATATATTAAATGACATCTCAGCGAATGACATTTTAGAGAATTTGAAACAGTTACTGAATATTGCATAAAGGAAAAACAAGTCAGATCCGGTGTGATAAGAACGATACTGTCTACATATAGGGCGTTTTATGCGCATATAGGGCGGATGAAAAAGTCTTCAGTTGCAACCGAACTCCGTGGAACATTTTCGAAATGGATGCCCAATATACGCTCTAATCAGAACACAATATCTCCCTACAGCAAATCCTCTGATAGCTTTGAATGTTGGCGGAAGGCGAGCATGTAACTCAGCGCACTAGATAATAGGGCATGCAAACTGAGAGCGTTCACCCTCAGAATGCGATTAATTGGAAGAAATATTATATATCTACCAGTGTAAGGTAAACATATTAAACTAAAACAGAGATATATATGAATAAAAAAAGAAACTAAATGTAATATATATTGAACGTATCCATCATACACGTAACAGAACGAAAATACTATTACTAATAATGCGTTCCGACCATTGAAACTCACCAACATTCCCAAGAAAATCATTTTCAATTTCATTGTCCTTTGACGTCAAATGAAAAATCATCGGACATGGATCCATCGCATCCTCTCCGGTGGCCACTGGTTCCCCATTCAACCTAGCTTCATATGTATTAGAGTCTAAACGTATAATAGAAAACGTGAAATTCATATGGAAAGGCCCAACATATGCCTTTTATAAGTATACGAAATAATAAATCATAACCTTCATTATTGACACGTTGAGGAGTGATTTGAGCAGGCATTATTTCCAATGATGGTCGACTTGATACGAGGTTATTGCGGAGTTCTACGAGAACTTTTTGCTTTGCTAGAATAAAAAATAATGATGAAAGTCTAGTTCTTTAGCAATCAATGAACTAATAAATAATGATAAATTGGAGATTTGTGCACTTACCGTGGAAGCAAATCAATTTCGTCATGAGGCATTTTTTTTTATTTCGTAGCCTAAGCCACTGTGATGCGTAAGGAGTGTGGTTTTCTGCACATAATACACGTCATCTGATCCCAACAATAACGCATATTTGGGCATTATAACGAAATCGATTGATACTTATAAAATAATAGTAAAAACGGAACTGATTTAGAATGAAGATATATCAGAAATCACGTGTCCAAAAACACATTACGGTACGTTGTTACCGTAGTCTAACGTAGGAGTTAAGACGGGGCACACGCTCGCATTATAACATACATATACCTCTCTAACAGCATATACATGCAACACATAAACAAATAATTATAATAATAAATAACAACAACTATAA
>JABSMR010033495.1:0-24088 GCA_018902295.1 Dusona sp. PSUC_FEM 10030013
AAAAGTGTCACAAATTATCAATTATATGTCAATATTGAATGAGCTTATGAAATATTTTTCACAAATGTGCGAAGACGAGAAAAAAACGTTTTGACCCGGTGTCGTTTGACAATTTGATAAGAATTTTTATGTAGACTTTCCGTTTCGTTCCAATATTTGTATTTTTGTGGGATATTAAGAACAGTAACATCATAGAAAAAATGTTGACTCGCAGGTCATTGAAACGATGGCACGTTTCAACGAAGTTATTTTTAGTCTTTGTTTCGCATTGGATATTGACGAGTATTATTGTGACAACTGTTTGTTGACTTTACGACCAGAGGTTAAAATAATTTTCTCAACTTTATTTTTGCAAGCTGTCAATATTTTCGTTAAACCTTCGATCCACATGTTTCCAATATAAATTCTTATAAATAAGTGATCCGAATCAACGACTCGAAGGCTAACTCTTAAAACTGGACGAATCATTGAGAATGTTGTCTATCGTGAACATCGAGGACTTCTCGTTGCAACGTGCAAATTTTCTCAAACCACTAAAATCTTTCGTTTCGTCAACATTGTTTCGCTTTTCAATGACAATCCGATTGTTCGGTGTTCCTGCAATCGTGTGTTCCGTTGCTACCTGCAAGTTACGAAAGATTTGTTTTTAAAACGTTACGAATTATTTTTTACGAATTATTTGTCTTTTAATGAAAAAGAAAAATTAATCGTTGAAATAAAAAAAATACTTGAATCAAATTGAAAATAAAAACATCGAAAAAAGACAATTCTCACCGAAATAGCGGGTGAATTCCGGATTTGTGCAGAACCCCTTCGCTGCCTGGAGCTTCTTCTTCTTCGGTAATTTCCATGCTCGAACATTCCACTGGCCGAAGGATCGAGTGTCCAATAGCTTCCTTTTCCTGGACACTGAATTTCCTCATTGATCGATGAGATTGCTTTTTCCCTTGGAATTTTGACGAAACAATCATTGAGGCTTAAATTATGACGTATGCTGTTTTGCCACCCTTGTCGATTGTCCCGATAGTATGGAAATTTGTCCATTATGAAACGATAAATGCCAGACAAAGTGAGTCTTCTCGTTGGTGAAGAATTAATCGCCATTGTTATAAGTGCTATGTACGAATACGGTGGCTTTTCGTATCGTGGCTGTAAAGGCAACGATTTCGCGTATCTCTGCCAAGCCAATTGCGCCAGATATCCTGGAATCGCTGAATTTAACGAATAATTTAAGCAATTTGCTATATTTGGAGTAACGGGAGAAATTATGTGGCCGGGGATCATCGATGTTTGTCTAATTAAACTCGAAGTAGCGTAGAAACCAGTCGGCGTTGAGGAACACATCATTGGTATGCTACCATTCATCCCTTGATTGTAATTGACCAATTTTTACTCCAGGATTATTATTTCTTCGTGATTTTCAGGTCGATTATTATTTTCACACTTATTTCAATGAAAATTCAATTCGATTTATTTTATCCTCAAAAGCAATAATTGCAATAGGACCAATTGAAATTGATCCTCGAAGAAAAATATCACTTTGGATCGATTAATAAATTATTCGAGTTAATCGATCAAC
Organism: Dusona sp. PSUC_FEM 10030013; assembly: GCA_018902295.1. Classification (NCBI taxonomy): domain Eukaryota; kingdom Metazoa; phylum Arthropoda; class Insecta; order Hymenoptera; family Ichneumonidae; genus Dusona; species Dusona sp. PSUC_FEM 10030013. The sequence goes on from JABSMR010033495.1 coordinate 1,580, forward strand.
TGTCGTGTAACCAGGATTTAAAGTTGTTTTTCAAATTTACAATAAATTTTAATGATTGTATCAAATTTTGTTGTTTTTCTTTTTACAATTTTGATTATTAATTTCACGATAATTTTATTAATCGTAGAATGAAATTTATTTGATTTTCGAAGATAAATGTCACTTCAGATCTGTTAATTAATCATTCGAGTAAATTGATGAATTATTATTATCGTTTATCCAGGTTTATCAATTTTGTTGTCAATTTTCGCAACAAATCTAATAATTAGAGGATAAAATTTATCAATTTAATTCGCGAAACAGTGTTCGAGTTTAAGATCAAAGAAAAATCACAAAATTCACTCGAAGATCGATTCGATGAATTGATTAAATCCGAAGGTGTGTGTCTTTGGCAAGATAAATTTGATATTTGAGATTGCAAAATGTGGAAAGCGAAAGAATGACGACTAACGTTCGAATGATATCGTCTACTAATGCAAGGGCTGTTTTCATGACGAATCCTCGAAGCCTAGCAAAGATCGAGAGTAAAACGTGGGTAACTAAAAACAAAACATAAAAAAAAGTAGTAGGTGGTGATTCCCCTTTTCTCCCTCTTTTCTTACCGAACTCCTCCTACACCAAATTTTCCAAGCATGTTTTACATGTGCGCGCGTCTCGTTCATATTAACTTCGTGCATAGTTTTTGGTAGGAAGCTGCTTACTTATCCACGAAGATGCGCGCGGCAAAGAAAACCGCGAGATGACCGCGAGGCAACAGCCGACACACGATGTTTTATTGCTGTTTACACACATGCTGCCTCGAGTCTCCGGGACGCCAGTAGTGCAGACAGCGTACACTAAAAAAGATTGTGTGAACTGACGTGCGAACTAAAATCTTTGAGCTCCTTCGGACTATTATATGTATACATTATTTGTATACATGTATATATACATTATCTGTAAATTTAAACATTTATTTCAAGTCATTTTGCTCAAGACACGAGACCCGCCCTCTTTTAAGAAGAGCCAAAGTTATGAGACTTTTTTCTGTGGAAAAGGAGCTTGTATCATGTATTTTGAATAAAAAACACCGATTTTTTTTCCTTTTAACATTGAAATTTTGGCAAAAAACTTCGTAAAACTGCTTCTTAGGTACTTTTTCGATATCACTATGATGTTCTTTTGAGGAATCGAATTATTAGAAATATCCTCCGAAAGGCTGCTGAAAAGAGGGAGAAAATGGTTTTGTCTTTTTCGGTTTATCTCTATTTGTGAGGAAATTACAGCGCTTTAAAGGTCCACTATCCAGCCTCCACCCGGGACACCTCCAGACGCAGTTTTAAAAAATTCAACGATGCTAAAACTTCAATTTGTCATATCTCGGTGAAAGATTTGTTGGCAGAAAATTCAGGCCGAAAATCTCTTGAAACTCAGCAACAAATGCAAAGGGGTTCGTATGAAAGAATTGACGAAAATCGATCGAAAACTTTAAAATTTAATGAAAGATCGAAAAATTGAGATTAATGCAACAATCAAACGCAAATTTTGAAAGAATTTCAGGAACGAGTTGAATAACAACTCGGTGGAGTCTCGCATCCAAATAGAACAATTGCTACAGACATTTTTTTGAGATGCTCGTAATGGTGAAGGTTTTGTTTTTTAATATTTTTTTAAACAGTTTATTGCCATGTATTTTGGTCCAAAAAACTAGAAACATCGATCTTTTTTTGTCCATTTTAACGTCTTCGTAGAAAAAGCCAAAGAAACTACTTTTGAGACATTTTTCCGATGTAATCGTAATGATGGATGTGGAAATAAAACTTTTCGAAAAAAATCTGTGAACATCTATGAAAATAAAGAAGAAAACGGTTTTTTCTTTTTCCTCTGTAAAAACCTGTGTTGTGTGTGTGTTGTGGTTTTTTTACAGAAGAGAATTATTTTTAAAAATTCCGAAATTCCCAGGAGTCATGGCGAATGAAGATATAAAATTTGATATCGAGGTTCTGAAGAACACATCATGTTTGACTTTGATAAATTGAGTGAGTAACACGCTAATATTTTAATCGAAACTCACCAACGTTTAAACAGAGCCACAGTTTATTTAGCGATAGAATTATTTCTGTAATGAATTTGGGGGGTAAGCTGCGAGGTTACATTTCCATAAAATCTGTGATATTTTAATAGTGTTATATGTTGTGATAAAATTTCAATCGCGACATTGATATATGTAGTTTTCTTGTGTACAAAGCTGTTCAGTAAGAGTCGAGCTTTCCTAAGATAACCAGAAGCTCCACCCCAGGTTAGTGGGTGTTGCCATTCTCCCTCTTATTGCTTCAGAGTTCTTTTATTTCATTTAATTTTATCTTTTTCACCGTAATTCACAATATTTCTCGAGGTTAAATATACCGTTCGACATCTGAAGCTCCGCCTCCGCGAGTTGCACAGTCAAGCGTGCAAGCTCCTCTCGTTACGCAGGAGTCAGTCGTTCGTAATTCCGAAAGGCCCTGGAAGCCACTGTATCGTGAGCTGTGGTATAGCTTCGGATGTTTTATTGCTGTTTACACACATGCTGTCCTAACACCCACGCTCTAGGTCTTCCTGGCTTACCGGCCGTATAACCGCGAGACCAACCGTGTAAACAGACTTGCGGTAATTATACCAAAACGATGTGCGCAGTTTAGTAAAAGCAATATATTCATTGGCCAGCAAAGTTAAACATTTGAAAACAAGCTACTTAAACCGCTGTGTTGGTTTTTTACCTCGTCAAAATCTAGTAATTTTTTCTTTGAGTTTCTTTTTTCTCGATTATCAGCAAATTATGATAATTTACGTATGTTTCAACGCGCAAAACACTTCTTTGCTTCAAATTGCCAATAGCTGTGTTTTGTTAGTCACGTTCAAACTTTGGCCAAAAAAAAGTTCCAGGAAATGCAGGACCTTCTATTCTCTTCTGTTCTAGCCAAATTGCTCGTAATATATTTCCTTCTTCCTCATTTTCCGACCGCCAGTGTTATCTTTGGCGTTCGCCACATGAAATCGTTTATACGTTTACAAACGATGCTGCAGTTCCTTCATGAGCAATTAACATTTTGCTCCATATTATCTTACTGTGACTTAATCGCACAAAAGTTGTAAATATATAAAACTAAATTTAATCCAGATTACATATTTACCATTGTTTGATATCTCTTTATTAAATATCTTGTACTTTTTTATTTATCGAGCTACAAAAATCGCAATTCTACACGAGATTTTTTTATTCGATACGTTTTGCCTTGTCAGTCAGACGTTTGAGCATTGCTGCCATCGCTGCAGGATTGTCATTTGGAACCTGATAAAAAGATTGGTTTTTAAGTAATTTTTTTTTTTTTTATAAACAAACAACAATTTGGTTGAAAAATTCAACTTTTTGGAACTCAATAGGTTTTTTGTTTTTCTGTCAATATTTCAATACGATTTTGATACAAAAGGACTGCGATTGGACAATTATTCAATGAAGCAAAACTCTGCCTCGTATATTTTTGTATTTCAGATATAAAAAAACTGTTTTGAGGTCGAATCGAATTTTTGAAATATCAGAAATCGATAGCATTTGGTAATGAACAAATCGACAGCGAAAGTAAAGGGACATAAATTATTTGACTGACCATGTGTCCAGATCTGTTGATCCAATACATCTTCAAGTTTCCATACTGCTTGACGTAACCCTCGATCACGCCGTCGACACCGAATGGATCTCTCGGTGCTTTGTGCCATTCGGTGGAGTTTCTCCACTTGAGATTTTCAACCCACTCAACAGTACCTGTGGCGTAAAAATCACATGAATTTCCGAAATATTCAATAAAAATAAAGATAAATTAAAACAAGCGAATGATTTTGCGAAAATATTGTACAAGATATCGATTTTTGATACTTTGAAAAATATTTCGTTCCAAACTCATTCTTTTATACTTACATTTTTTTATTTTTTAATCGAAAAACTATAATAAAATTAATAATTATTTACCTGGCGTTGCAACTATCAAGTCCAATTGGCCGGTGATTACGAACAGCTCGATGTTCGTCTCGTTCAATAATTGTTCAACTAAATCAATTCGAAAAACAAGAAGCAATTTGATTAATTAACAACTATCAAATTATGCCGAATGCAAATGGTATCAATCTGTAGCCAAAATATTAATACAACTTTTGGCAAATACAGAAATAAAAGAAAAATATTATTGTACTCCAGTTATGCAAAATTGAAAATCATCAATTGAAACAATGGCAAAAGGTAATTACGAATCTCTATTTTATTTAATAAATTTTAATTTGCTGATAAAATTCATTCGTCTTGATTCATTACAATGGTCAATTTTTATCAGTTTTTTAATCGCTTTACATTTTTACATAATACGTACCTTTGTCTGTAATGGGTTTCATAAAATCGGCAGCGAGGACACTAAAAACAGTGCTACTCTGAGATCCCCACGTAATACTTTTCGGGATGCCAAGGGCGGCCTTAACCTTGCTGTTCATTAAGTTGTCTAGGATTGCGTCGGCGTCATCCATCGTCGATTCTCCAGATGGCAAAATCGGTGTAAACCTTCGTGACGCCGATTTGAATGTATTCCAACTTGATTTGTATAAAATATTATAAAAATTGATGTTTCCGGTCATTTGAAGAATCACTTGTTCCGTACGTGACCATAGGCTCGTTGCTTCAGTCCAGCGTTCATTTTCTACTGCGTTTTTCGTCTGCTGTGCGGATGCTTCGATCTTTTTGTAGCCTTCTGTATCGACCATGCCCTGAAAGTATTTACTCGCATAATTAATTGACTAATCATGAAATCAATGAGACATAGAATTATCGGAGCAATAAAATGCCCAAATTTAATTCGTCTCATAATTCTACTTCAAGAATATTAAACATTAACAAAATAACATCCTCACAGTCTCTAGCAAGTAAGTTCCCCAAGAAAGTACAGAATCAATTGGCGAAATCCACGAATCGATGATCAGAACTCCTTGCAAATCGCTCTTGATGGTTCCAGCCTTTTGTGCCTATATCACGTACAATTAAACATTACAAATCATTTATTCGACTTTCCAAAAAGAATGTAATGTTCGGAGCAAAGGATTTCCATTTAACAATCGTAACGAGGGCTGAATTTGCACTGAAAAGTTTACATAATTTGTCGTGTTTGTAATAAAAATCCTAATAAACATTCGAAACGCGAGGTTTCTTACAATTTGATGAATTTTCAAGTGCGATTAATAAATACATAGACAAATGTAGTTCATACTTTGTCCCATTCAAGAGCGAATTCGACTGCCATTTTTCCGCCGTAAGACTCTGAGGTAATATAAACTGGTACAGAGGACCATTTCTCAAGTTCATCGTAAAATCCTCTCATGCATTGGAGAAGATCGCTAGCAATTTGTGCATTCGTCCTTGCAAAACCGCTATACGTCTCACTGTAGCTGAATCCAGAACCGATTGGGTTGTCGATGAATAGCACATTGTAATTGTTCACCTGATCAATAATTACTTTATCAACAAACTATAGTGCGAATGAATTAATTTTTGAATCGTTAAAATTAGTCGTTTTTATTCATTTTTTATTCGGATGAATTTTGTTCTGTCTTGAAATGCTTGACAGTTCAAAAAAATACAGAAACCAACATTTCACCCTTCCGAAATACTGATGAAGCCTTTTTTTACATCGAAAAATATGACTCGAAGATTAAAACATTTTGCCTGTAAATATTACAATTCGCATTTCACTTCTCGAGTTTTTATCTCATAATTATAGATTTCTTATCTTGCAACATGTCAACAGTAGGAAGACAGTAACCGAATTGTGTAATCGATCTTCTATTATCTTTCGATACCCAAAGTACTGATTTACTGATAATATTATCGAAACATGGATTTTCCAGAGCTGATTAGAAATCGAAAGCTATAAATACTTTTTCTTCGAAATAATAATACAAATTCTGAATCATTACCCATGTGTAATTTCTTGGTTTTAAATTCAAGTCAAGAGGTCCAAATTCTTCAAAGTTTCCATAACCCGTCGAAGACGCACCTGGACCACCTTGGAGCCATATTAGTAACGGCTTGTCGTGTACATCTGCTACACTATCGTCAGTCGTATAATAGAGCCACCAAAACATTTTGGCGTTTGGTCGGACAGTTACATAGCCCCATTCTTGCTCAGTTCCATTGAAACCTTTTCTTCCTTCGACTGTGGGTTGAGTTCAAGATTTGAATCAGATTAGTTTGATAATTACGTCCGACGAATTATACGTGGAAAAAAACGTTTAGAAAAATGTTAATAATTGTAACCAATTACGAGAATCAATATATTTTTTGTGCCTCTCTAATGCATGGCTGATTCTCGTTGCTTTCGCTTTGACTGAAGAAAATTGGTGTTATTTTAAAACAAACTTTGCTTCTATGGCCAGAAGAGAAATAATTTGAAATTGGTGATGGGAAAATCGAGTAAATTGACGTGCATTCGTTTCTATAAAATAAAACGAAAATTCTGAGCACGAAAAAGCTGTATTTTTGGAATAAACGATGTTTGGTGTATTATAAATTTATTACTATTGAATATTATTATTAAGTTTAATCATTTTTCGAACAGTCATTTTCGTTATTGATGATTACTTAAACAATTTGCTCAATTATTTTTTATAAAAAAGTTCCTCCGCTCCAATAACTCTTCATGGAAACGTACAAAAATTTAGCAATACTCGTACGATTTCGAAGTAGAAATGCTAATCAGAATTTTTAATCAATAAAAAATTTGTTTAGTTGCATAAGATTGAGAGGAACTGTCGAGTCTGATGATTATTTGTTTTATTTACTCGCACGAGGGTACGATATAATGGTGAAAACCAGTTGTGAATTTAGTCTCGCCAACGCATAATTTAATTATGCATGATCACGATTAAAAAAAATTCAACGTTATACGTGCAGTATGGTATTATTGAAATAACTGATATTTATTACTGACGATAATTAACTGCAGAGATGAGAAAGATAAGTTTTCGGAATTTCTTCTGGCGGTTACGATCAGAAAACATTTTTTTCGTTGAGTCTTCAAAAATATCAAATAAATTCTTGTCATACTTTCGAATTTGGTTGATTGCATATGAATTGAGGGAAAAATTCAAAGTTTTATAGTCGCCCAATAATCATCAACATTCATATAGTAATTTATACCCTTCTCTCTTTACTTAATGTAAAAATAAAACTCGAACAAAATATAGAAGAAATAATTCATTTTATTTGTTTCTATTATTTTTCTCACCATGAAAAAATACTCCAGCGAAGATGAACAATTGGAGACACAGGATCGTTACAAATCCTCCACGAAAAAACATTGCGTTGAAAGATTGTAGACGATCTGTGGTCAAGACTCGTCTGTCTCTTGGAATAACGTGAACAATTTTTCAGCCTTTATAGGAGGAAATCAGTTGTCGCTTGTACTGATTAGATAAAGCAGCGATTCCAATTTTACTACTCGCACTCATGCTTCTTATCAACGGAATTGCCAGATTGAATCGTATCCTTACTACTTTATCTATTTATTGGATGTTAAGGGCTATTCAACTCGCCCAAATTTAAGTTTTTCAAATTTCTCACTAACATTACCGCCTATAACGAAACATGTATTTCAACTGATTCGAATAGTTTCTTCGGCATTCTAGAGACGACGGAAAGACCAGTTAAACCAAAAAACGAAAATCTTTTATGTCGATTTTTTTTATACATTTTTTTTCCTCTTCTCACTCATTCGCACATCAAATGGCAAGATTAGAGTGCCCCCGGTCTGTAACGGACGTTACTCTATTTAAAGGTGCGCGTTTTTAAAATCAGTTCATTGAAATAAACTTATTGAACTTGAATATAAATAATTTAAAAAATCATAAGATGCTTCAATTTTTAGACTGCAATAATTCAATCAAAAAGTTTGAGCTTAAGTAGAGAACTTAAAAATGATCGAGTTTTCATTCGTGTCTGGTTTTTCATGAAAAGACTCTCCAACATCTTCGCGTTCCACCAGGACGGTAACCCAATCAGATTTGTAGACGCGTAAAAGTGTCGCTTACGTGAAAAAATGAAAATTTATCATTTCCAAAAAATAAATGACAAGTTAATAAAGATAAATTTACCGAATTTATTTTATTCACAGACCAAAAAAAAAAGTTGATTTATCTTTAATTCAAGTGGGTTTTTCAATAATCGTTTCCCGATAATAGATAAATATTCATCGGTAAACTATCAAGTGTCTGGCATTAATGAGTGATTCTTTGAGTTGATAAATCCACGTGGATTAACATAAATGTTGGAAACGACGGTTCCAATATTTATTTGTCCAATCTCTGCAAATTGCTATTTTTCTCCGAGGGTTAAATAGATAAACTTCTTATGATTGGTGTGGGAGGGTAAAGAATCGCATGTGATATCATCGTTGATGTGAAATCGATGTAAACACGATTGTCTCTTGTCTGTTTCTGAGTTCTCCTCATGTTGAACCGTCGTCAAATATTCCAAAATTTCACATTTCGAAGATCAAGTTTGCCGCTGTTACATTGGAATTTCTGCGTGACACTGGAAAGTGCGTGAAAGGAGGTCTGTCGATGTCTATATATATAAATACACATATATATATTTGCTGATCGTTCGAGTTTCGCTGCTTCAAAAAAATGCAGAACTATGGCGAAATTTTCGTCAATATATCAGAATCTCGTCAGTCAATCATTTCATCGCTCAATTCTGCCGGCTTTTTTTTCTTTTGCATCAATAATTCTCTTCATGGTTAAACGTGCGATTTCTTGCATTTAATATTCGTGTTATCGTAAATCTGTTTTATGCTCTTAAAATTCTTTTAGTAATGTGCTAACCAAATTTTTCTCTCACATTTATTTGGAACTTTTTCTTCCGTTGCCATCGAGAGTTTGAACTGTAGAAAGTCGAGTAAATGGCCCCGGGCCTATCCGTGGAGCCGCTGGTCCCAAAAGAAAACGATCGAGATTCGATTTTTGATTGAATCGACGCTTTATACCCATGTCGAAATTAATTAGTGAAACGACGAAAGGAACCACGCCACAAAATTGAGTAAATATATCAATGTTTTTGGCTCACGAAAAACTTATACTTGTTCGCACAATGGAATTTTTTCGCCGAAAATTCTTTTTTTTCATCTTTTTCTTTCGTTTTTTAATCTTTCTCTTTTTCTGTTTATTTCTGACTCACGAGAGGTGAACCTTTGGGTTCTTGTTGCTTTTTTGTTTGTAGATTACGTGACTTATCCATTACTCCGTCTCTCTGTTTGTTCGACTAACACAATGATGATTTTTTTTTCACAAAGAGCCGAAAATTTAAAACTTTGAGTATTTTTCGTTGTTAGGACGAAGACCAGAGAGAAATTTCGTTCTCATCCGCCTATCTACACTCGTTGTTTTCTAAGGTGAGAATTTTATGTAATGGATGTTTGCTTTATGTCTAGATTTCAATTTGGCCCCTTACGTTTGAGACATTATACGCAATATATGTCATAAACCGAAGTGAAAGGGGTTTTTTTCTTCTTCGTACACGAGCACCTTTCTTTTGACGAATATAGTATGTTATTTCGACGTGTGTTCAATGATATTTGATTATGCTTCATAAGAGAATTGAGGATTTGAGCCTCAAGCATTTTTCGTCAATTATAGATTCTAGACATGATGATTTCGGCACTCTCGTCAACCTCACGTTGAAAGAAAATCTTGGACTTCAATTTGGATCCATTACAATCTTTCATAATAACGAATTTACTCTCTTTACCCAATCATTCGTAACGATTAATTACCTTTATTGGATTATGATTAAAAACGAATTAAAAAATTCTCTTCGGCTATCACGTGAACTTTCATCTCGCGAAATTTTAATCGTGTTTCGGAACATTGATCATCCATTCAATTATAATTTATAGTCTTAATACCAATTCAATGATTTGGGAGTCGAACATAATATTATTTATTTTAAGGCTAGATGTGAGAAGGGAGAAATGGCACTTTCACAAAGATGAGCAATTACATTAAGATCGTAAAGATACAAGATCGTAAAAAAGGCAGATTTTGTTGTTTTTTTTTTTTTTAGATTTTTAAACAGGGAAAAGAATTCCTTTTTTTTCATTGTGTTTCAGCATCAATCCCGCTCCCAAAATTTGTACTTATGAGAGAGTACACCGCAAGTTGGGTGAAAGTGGTCGATTGTAAAGAAAATACATAAATTCCACATTTAAACAAATAGCTCGTTCTTTTCGTATAATTAGCCATACAAAAGTCTGGATTCTTCAAAACATTTTCAAAATTTTATTTTTACGTTTCTCCCAACAACCCGATCATCAATTATTCAATTGCTTTCATTTTAAAGAGTTTCGAACTCGGTTGCTCTGCTCTGGAATTCTGCCAAGTCAGGTAATTTCTTTCCGGGCTCAAAGCGATTCCATCAAGTTTACTAAAGTACTGAGTGCAGTGTCGTTTCAAGCCAGCACATTAAGCAGTTTTTTCAAAATTGGTTCCACATTTCATTAAAATTCGAAGCATTAAAATGATAAGAACTCATCGAAATTATTCCATATTTTCAATATTAGTTAATTCTATCATCTGACCCCTCTGTGACCTTAATTAAATAATTCTCATAGCATTTCAGAATTTTTATTAACAAACCCGATAGGCGGATTAATTCGGTATGGTATAAATGTCAAATTGGGTTGATAGTTAACTGTATTGTCATGTGGTGAATGTCAAAGTTGAATGATCAAAATTATGTTGCATTTTCTGAGATAATTATGAATTGGTAATTCATTTTTGTGAAGCTTTTGCCATATTTAGAGGTCACATATTTCTAAGGGGGCAAATAATTTGGGACAAGTTAAAATCGTAAATTTTTATGGTTTTCTTTAAAAGAAACCGGTTCGTTTAATGTTCTTGAAATTTTGGATATGAGTGATCATGAGTCTTGACTACTACGACGGATTTCTTTTTTTACAATATTTAACACAATGGCCGAGTAATTACGCTGTTTTTCCAGAACGTCATGACGCGAGTTCAAACATATCGTAACTTCCAGCCTCTGTTGTATTGTACATTGTCAATGAATCTCAAAACGTGAAAAAAATTAAATAGTTCCATCGAAAGTACGCTTTGAAAATGAAGTTTGAATTTCATCAACATTTTTTTTGTTTTTTGTAATAAAATAATATTTTTTTACCGTGATTTTTGCAAACTCGGAGGTTCATGTAGGTTGGAAATTTTTTTAATTCAAATGTGTGCAAAATTTGAACAGGAAGGATTAAATATATTCGTACATATCGGTTACGCAAATTTTGAAAATACAGTTCTGCACACTTTAAAATATAGTGTGCACCAGAGGCACCGTTCGAATTCCGCTTTAAAACTTTGTGGGCTTATCCTTGACACGTATTACTAAAATTTGATGAAAAAATAAAATTTTCGAAATTCTTGAATATTTTAAACATATTTCCCCCGTCAAGGATTTAAGACAAAATGGTATACCTCCGAATAATGAAGATATCAGCACCAGAACCCCGGATCAATTTGCAATAAATTTTTTTTTTTTTGCATTGAGGTCAAGGCGGGTCGGGTGTCCTGGAATTCCAAATTAGAAAGATGATTTGATAACCTAAGGAATTCCCCAATCGATACAAAATATCGTACCCATCTCCCATCTCAACGGGCTCTCTCTCCCTCTATCTCCTTCTCTCTAAGCTTCGGTGTGTCGAAACTCGTTTTATAATCCCACGCATTTCGTTGTATTGATAATTCACTATCGTGAATCATTCAAAATTTCTGCTCAATAAATTCTCTCGTTATATCAATTGTAATAAGATATTTTTTTTCTCACAAGAAACTTTCGGTGATGTCCAAGAATGTTATTATTTAAAATGTAAATATGAGAAATCAGGTTCTTGCTGAAGAGAAAAACAACTGTGTTGGTCAGAGTATTTGCTTTAACTTTGAAGTCTGAATGCAGCATTTAATTCATTTCGTAACTGAAATTCATCATTAAAATAAGAAAAATAAACAAGCAACGTTTATACATTTATTTTTCTAAGTGATCAAAACAATACATCACGTTTGTTTAACAATTTCATAGAGAGATTTTAAAAAATGATGAGTAACGAAAAGTACGGAGCATTTTCAATGTCATCGTTAAACCGTGAACGTGCTCGGAGAGCCTTTCCTTGCACTTTTTGCTCTATTTCTCCTCTTGATGTGAATGACCATTAGTCGTTGCATCAGCGCGTAACCAGATCGATTAGAAGTGCATGCAACATCGAGAGTACCTTAAAGCCTGCGGTTAATTAAAATACAAGCCGATATTTCAACCGAGAAAATGGCCGATTAACTTTTTACGATAAAAATATACTATTTTATTGAACGTTCTTGTGCATATTTAATGATTACAGAAATTGACTTCGTAACGTCAACATAATTACGAAATAATCCGGGGTGATTTTTTTTTTATTCGCTCGCAGAGGTTAATCAATTTGTTATTCGTGATTGGAAGAAGATAAAGTGGTGACTAGGCACAGAGGACATAATACGGAGTCATAAATATGTTCTATTCGTATGAGATGCACGATTGTCCTATACGTATTCCCATTAATTCTTAGCAATGGGTTACGACGCGAACGCGGTGCACGCACTATCGTTTATAGCAATGCATCGTCTGTTTAAGACTTTCGCAATTATTGCTAAGACGCCTCAAGAAATTCTTTTCTTCGCTTCCCTCGCGTTGACAAACGCCTCGGAATGAAAACAAAAAGTTCATCGTTTTCCGTACACTTTTTCGATTTAATGTCACTCAAAAACTGACGTCGAAAAATCTAACGGTTGACACATTTTTTCGTGCATGATGTTTGGCCTTGTAACGTAACCTTTTCTTATCCACCTTTTTGTCTCTTCATCGGCCCACTCAACGGTCTTTGTGACACATTTCTACGTATGTTCTTTTACATTTCTTTACAAAATCGAATTTCAAGAAATTTCGTCAGTCCGATGATAATATTATGAACGACAGAAAATACATTGACGTAAAATAGTATTTTTTAAAATCAAAACAATGGACATCAATTACCGCTTAAAAGTGGAATAATATCTAGTTCAGCTGTTTGTTATCCCGTTTCGTCATTTTTCTTGAAATTACAGCTCGAAGAGATCCCTTCTCATTGTAAGTACAAAAGTAATAAGCCTGGTAGCTATTTAGCTATTCAAACACAACTTTCAAATGCTTTGTCAAAGACTCCCTCGGCAGGCATACTTTTTTTCTTTTCTTGTTTGATGAGAATTGTCGCAGGCCGGGCAACAATAGGTCCATCAGATGTTTAACGCAAGTTCGTAAAGTGGCTTCTTGACTATTGGGTACGGTGCGATGTAGGTTGTGCTCGTCGTCACGTAAGACCCACAGGTTGAAATCAAAGCGTGTCCTTTTCCATCGCTTTCCTTCTGGTTCTTCTTCTTCTTGTTCTAAGAGGTGGACAATACGGTTGCAGCATTGTAATTATTATTACATGCAGACGGGTGGACAGTGGCGAGTCGAGAATTTACAACAAGGACGAATTATGCGGGAGTCTGTTTAGTCGATTATATATTTGTGCATTGACTCCTACTTTCTTTCTACTCACTCGCACTTTTTCCTATAATGGAATTCATTCGGCAATCGGTGCTTTCTATGACAGGAAAAAAATTCTTTTCATTATTTTAATTAACCAATATCTTTGTGTTTCTTAATATTATATTATATATTTCAAGTGACGAATCACCAGGCATCCATTTCTGACTAAATGTGATTGAACAATATTACAAGGCTTATAAAAATATTACCAATTGATGAGAAATGTTGTTTTTTGACTTCAATCTCAATGTTAACTTCTCGTAACGTCACAATGTGTTTTTTCACTCTCCCTTTTCAGATGCTTTCGATTTCCTTCGTCCGTTAGTTCGAGCATCTCTCTCAACCACTAATCTAATACGACCGTGAGTAGTATATCCAATTCTCCCATGAATAAGGCGGGGTGTAAGCCATCCGTCTCGTGATTGAAAGTGCAAAGTCACGTCACACAAGACTTTTGCTGATTGTTCGTTATTTTTAATTTTCTTACGTTATTCCAATCCCTTGCTCTCTCACTCTTCCTCGCGTTTCTCTATTTCCGGGTACATGAAAGTTCGAATGACGAAAATACCGTGACTAATGAGTATTTAATCAAGAAAATAATAAAAAAACTAATTTCTATAATCATAGACGCCGATTCGGATACTCGTTACTAATGTATACATCGTAAGTTTTGTTTATTAACGAATTTTTAATTCTTGCGTCTCTTTTCGGATCTTGTTTTATGCTATAACGCTCGATGACTCGTATAATGTCTTTATATACTCATTAAATATTTCATAAAAAGATAATACATTGCAACTAATAATTGAACTTTCCTCGATTATCCATTGTATTTCAGTCGTTGGGGTCATAGCATCAAAAAAACATATCATCACACGTGTTCGAACTCAATGAAAGTTCAAAACTTCTGAATTCAAAGCCGCAGATTGAAGTTTTTTTTTATTAGCGCGATTTCTTATTACTGCTGTAAATCGATGAAGTACCATATTACAGACAAAATTACTATAAATGCGGATCTTTCGATCATGACTGCGGAAGAAGTCGTTTCAAATCTGTTTAATCGAAGCGGGTTTCTGACAGCAAAAACGCGGATCGTTTGAAGCGAAGTCATGATTCTCCATTTCAGACTTCACTATGAGACAGTGTATGGCTTCACTTCCTTGAGTGGGGAAGATATATGGGATGATGCTCAAACGAGAAACTGAAACACTGACCTCTCCAATGCTTTCTATCCGATAGATATATGCATAATTTATGAAGGAGACAAATATATGTATACCGACGTTGACGTAGTTATATGCAAGCCTGCACTCACATTTATGTAAGAACACAATCGGTTTACCATACGGAGTACCCGCATCACGTATAGTTCGCGAACCGTTGGTGAAGATGAAGTATGCATACATCTGTGTGTTATAATTATTATTGAGTATAAAAAGTTGACTATTAAACCAATTATGAGCCGGCGAGTGAGGAAAAGTTGAGAGATTATTCCTGTGGAGAGTTAGGATATACGATGAAGCCAAGAAATTCATTACGAAGTCCTGAAGCGTATGCCATGAGGTTTGTGTGAAAGAAAGAGCGAAATTGAATCATCGTGAAAGTTGAAGATGCTCTTCACTGACTTTGCAACTTGAAGTTCCTTCGCGACTGTTTGCATTGTCCTCGAAACCATTCTCCTTCTATCGTAGTGTGAGAAAGATTAAAGTTTATATTTTCAAAAGAAATCGATGTAGACTCCTAAGGATATCTTCTCATCAAGAGAGAAACGTGAAAAATTCTAAGCAGAAAGTGAGATTAAAAATCCAGTCGAATGAGACAAGGAGCATGAGAAAAAATCATAAATATATGCAGGTCATTGACGTTTACGCAAAGTTAAACTCAGCACAAGACAAGTCCGAGGACACAGTGAAGAGAACTTGTTGAAACGACGAGTATGACGACGATTTCTAAACTGGCAAAACGCCGTCTTGCGAGTATCTCTCTATCCCTCGTGCGCATCCTAATTGCGACTCGGATATATCTCCAGCTGGTGTATAATTGTTCATTCTATACGTTGAATAAACTAGTGTTGTCGTTTGTTAAATCCTTTTGCGAATCGTTCAAGTGCGAAATCTTGTTAAGTCTTTTTTCTTTACACTCTACCGGTTTTCTTTCTATCTCAAAGTGTAACATAATTTTTGTCAAAATCATCACATTATTTCGAAAAATATGCAATTTGAAAAGATTTACCAATAAACAGAATGAACAGTTATTCGATCGATTATATTCCCCTAAAGTTACATGTACTTAGACTTTGTAATAGATTAATCAAACTCATTGGTGAACTAATCGAAATACTAATCGAATGATAATCCGTTCCGATAAATTCAAATTGTGCTTCAACCTCAAAGGATTCAATTTTGTTAGATCATATCTAATCGATCTACTTTATTTGTTTATTTGATTGGTATGTTTTCGTACTTGAGCTACGAGAATATGAATATGTAGATTGGTATCGAAAAACACGGCCAGTAGCGTGTGTAATAAGCGTCGCGACACGCCGGGACAATTATACCATTAGGTTGGATTACTCAGGACTGATATGCGAACACTTTCTCCACGATACTCGGATACTTTGGTTACTCCTCGTTTCCGCGATTTAATTCTACGGTCCCATGTGCTAATCCACTGAACATAACGGGTCGTTTTAAATACCGATCACCCCGAGAGATCGAAAGATCAAACGAATTTGAAATTTATTTGATTAATTGTGTAGTCAAGAATTCGCCTCTGGCCGGGATAAGATTACGGGACACTCGTGAGGCAGAATTAAAATTGCTGGAAGTTTGATAAATGACTCTCTAAATTCGAATATAACAAACGCCCACTTTTGTTATCTTGTTCGTTCAGCAAATTCGCGTTAAGGCGTTCGGCCACTTTAGCGTCCGAAGGAAGCATCTCTAATTTAACATTTTTTACGGGAATACAGATAATGTAGTACGAAATCTGTTTTAAGGCTTTTATTGTGCATACTTTGGAAAGTATTGACAAATTTTTGGAATCTTTGATTTTTTGATG
This sequence comes from Dusona sp. PSUC_FEM 10030013, assembly GCA_018902295.1. NCBI lineage: Eukaryota > Metazoa > Arthropoda > Insecta > Hymenoptera > Ichneumonidae > Dusona > Dusona sp. PSUC_FEM 10030013. The sequence goes on from JABSMR010033495.1 coordinate 18,297, forward strand.
TGCGCCAGAGCTCATTTTCAAAACTTAATTGTTCATAATTGAGTGGAAACATAACTCCAACAGATCTTCATCGATCTACGTGAAATTTTCCGCACAGCTTCGAAATTGACAACTTTTTTAGTTATAAACAATTTTTCACGTCATTTCATTTATCAAAAATCGCAACTTTTTATTCAAACGCTCGTCATTTTCACGGAAAACTGTGTTTTAAAAAATCCTTACGTACTTCTTTAGCTAATCTTATATAAAACTCAAAAAAATTTTTGTACTGGAACGAATATTGAAAAAAGACTATTCCCGGCCGTAGACCACTATTCGTGGAGTGAGAATTCGTTTGTTTATAGCGAGCGTCACCATTTGGTAAAAAAAGATTTCAAAAAATTCGTAAATATCTTTCAACGCAGGCACAATAAAGACCTTTAGGAGATATTTCCTCCCATCAATTATATTTCATTTGATTACGAAAACTTTTCAAACTTTAACACCTGCAAAAATTTTATAACATAATCCCAAAATGCAGTAAAAAGGTTATTGAAATGTCGATAAAATTTATCACGTATCTTCTGAGATATAAAATGTTTTATTTTATTTTATGTCCGACAATTTTACACAAGACATTATGACCGAGATATAGCTTTCCAAAGGTGCGACTATGAACAAATTTGGATTACAGAGTACTTTAATATCCCCAACCGATTTCCACTAATGAAGTAATATTTATCTTCGTGAAAACTCACATGGACGTGGAACACATTAAACTGACGAAAAAAATCTTGTCAACCAGTTACCTTATAAGCCCCATCGATTTTGGACGGTTATTCGTTAAATTACACATCAGGGGAAAATACTTTTATAACTATATACATATACGCTTGTATTTTGATATATGAGCACGATTAAGTACACAATTCAGGAATTAATGGAAATAAAATTTTAGTTTTTAGTGTCACAAAAAATACAACATGTATTCCATTATTTACACACGTCTATTTCAATAAGAAAATCCGTTATAAGGGTCATCCTTAGTGGTAATTTGAATATTGTTTGACAGGCAGTACGTCAATGAATTAGTTTGTACTTCACCTTAAAGTGTGATTTTACAACCATAGATTTCTCTCAGATCGACTTATAATTAGCTATACTAATTTCTGCACACAAATCACTTCTTAATTTTCCAAATTTTATCATTAATTTCAATCAAAGAGAAAATTGCTCTATTTACAACTTGGTCACATGATTACCTTGAATTTAACCAAAAGTCACTTTCAGGAAACGAAATGTCTTTTTTTTTTAGATAATCTAACTAAAAATTACTTTCAGGAAACGAAATTTTGTAATGATTTTCGTGAAGGGTTGTTATTTGCTTGATGCTCGAACATTTTTTTCAAAGGTCGATCCATCATAATCTCACAGTGCTTATTATTCTTTCCTTGCTGGAAATTCGTTCTCTGTGGAAGTGACTGCGGTATATTAATAAACCCCTGCTTGAACAAGGAAATGAACCCCCACAATTAAAGTTCGAAAATTGTCCCGTTGGGTACAACGTAGCGAAATGCATTGAGTGCATGATGAATCTCGCTACGTCTCAGAATATAATATGTTTAAAAAAAAAACGGCGGAAAAAAAGATCGTCTGAGACGTGCAATTATACACACAAATATCTGGACACTGGACGTTGACGGTGAAAGCGAATAAAAATTGCATTATCTCAGCCGAGAAGAGAAGAGAGGCAAATCTTTCCGCAACGCCTTTCGGATGTAAGGACGTTCCGCGAAATGACATTCGTGAGTTTTCAATGCATTTTTTGTCACCCATGCTGGAAGAAAGTGTTGAGTTCGTGCAAAAGTACTTTGAGAAAGAGTTTTTCATCGTCATCAACATTGCTGAAAGGTCTTAAAAATTTCTTCGCTAATTGCGGATGGATATAAATGCATGAAAAATTGCTTTAAACGTGTGAGATAATCAAGAGGATTTTATCAAATCAGGAAAGAATTTTGCAGGAACAAGTAAATGTATTTCGAAGTGTCGGAGGTGTAGAAAAATCGTAATGTATGCTGGGAAAAAGACTTGTTTTTGCTGAAGATCTTCAACAAGAGCTTCTTTTCTGCATAATTAAATTATGTTATGTATTTTAGCCTAAGTTTCCTTATGCATTTAAATGTATGTTTTCGTTCTTGATGAAATGGCAATTCTACCGATTACTCAACTTCGTCTCATTAAACATCATGTTTATGGTGTAATTTGAAATTTCCGAGTTTCTTCGTAGGCGTCCAATGGAAAGTAAAGATGGTCCTGAGCATCCGCACCTCTTTTGTCACGAAGAAAGCGCGAATATTGTGAAAATACGATAGAGGATCCATCGCACATCGATTTCAAAGAAATAAAAAAATATTATATGACCAATTCCACGACAACTCGAAGGACCATTCAACTCCCACGCTGAATCTGTCGATGTTTTTCTGTATTACACCTATTTTTTGTGTCAGCAATATCGTTTTCTTTTCTAACATTTGATTCCTCGAAGTGCTAATTAATGTTTCCTTTTTTTAAGGTAATTATGAATAAAATAATTAGCAGAATAGATTGAAAAGTGAAATAATGTATGAACAAGCCCCGTTTCATTGTTCCGAACCTATAATTTTCCGTAAAACAATTTTGAAATATCAATTTTTTTTGTTTTCCCAAGGTGAGATATCAGAGGTCAGCAGATGGACTGCGAAAGAGCTATTTGCAAAATGTGGTTTGTACTTTCACCACCAGGATCGACGTTTAAAAAGACTTATGAGTACTTAGGCGGTTTTTCGTTATTTTTCGTTAGCTAAGTAGAATTTCATTTCGATCTGTTGTACCATTTTGGAGAAAGTGCAAATTGCGTTTTCAAAGAGGTCGAACCTTGTGATACATCATTTTGAACTGAAAATAAATATTCGAAATTGAGTCCAGCATATTCGTACATTTAAAAATATGTATAGCGAGTTTAAAAATACAAAGATAAAAATGATTAATATGAAACGGTAAAAGTAGAATATTAAAAAACCATTTATTATTTTTGACCGTCGCGTATGATAAATTTACAATTTATTGGGACCATTTGAATAGTTTGTTTGATACTAAAAGACAGCATGAAAAAAAAAAACGTAGAAAAGATAAATGGTAAGAAACGAAAAATGCCTGTACCTGACTACTATATTTAATTCACATTATTATTTTTTTGAGGTGCAGACCTCGTAGGTTAAACATGAATTGAAATCTTGAGGAATGTGCTGTATAACGTACGCATATCAAAACGAAAGTAAAAAAATAGAGAATTACAATTCATGCTTTTATGCTCCACACGAGCACGCAGTCAGTAATGTTAATTGTAGAGGAAGCAAAATCTCGAGATATGACTCCGTAATCTTGGATAAATGTCAATGAAAGTTCAAGTGTTCTGTTAAAGGTGTTGGCCGCGTGTGTATGAGAAACGGGAAGAAATTATTGATTACGAAAGAAAAAAAGAAATAATCGATCTGAATGTTACACTTCATAACGTTCACTTTCCGCCTCGGAGCAGGAACCTCGTACACCCTCGGGCAACGGACTACGTGTTTGATCGTATGTATGTAATTTCTCCTCGATGATGAGAGCAAACTTTAGCAGTCTATACTGATCAATACATACATATTTACATACATATTTATATACCATCAGTTGAATATACTTTCGCTATCTGAGAGATAGTAAATACGAAAAAAGTCTGAATCAAGAGTCACGTACGAATCGAGTAGTCACAAAAAAATGACCTTAATTCATGATCAAGTAATAGCACACGATCTTACAATGGTGGGATTGTGAAAATGACGTTTCACTTGGCGAAAATGAGAAAACGAAACACCACTTGCCTGTGAACGTTCGATATTATTTTAAAAGTCAAATTAACTTTCTCAATTATAAAACAAAAAATAAAAAACAAAATAAAAATCTCCACCTAAGACAATGTAACTGTGAACATTTGACACAACCATCGAAGATTATCGTGTTAAAATGATTAATTAATTAATCGTTTCAAGATGTGGACACGTGACCGGGCAGAACCTCGATTATTGTTAAGGTACCCATGCGCCCAAACGTACATGTCATCGTTCACGTAGCCATAATATTCGGCGATGATAAACGAGCAAACGATGTTATTAACATGTCAATTAAAATTAAGTAAGGCTGTTGATTGTCTTGTGAAAAGTCGGAGAGGTTTTGTTTTCACAGTCGGAAATGATGGGGGAGACTGCGATACATCGGGCGAATCCCTTCCTCTTGTACATCTCCGGAAGATCCTTGCCAGTAGTTCCTCTTTCACTTTTTCCCTGTTACTAGAGTAATCGCGTACAAACGGTCTTAGAATAGCGGTATAACGTTGCTTTACGGGAGAGCCATCGCTTAAGGAGGCGGCAACTTCTTCTTTTGGATAACTATGCCTATTCTCGTATATATATGTATACATATTTACTACATGCTGCTAAAACGATGCCCGGGAGGAGGCCCACTACGGAGCTTCGCGCTCTCGGCGTCTTCCCCACCTGAAAGACGAAATCGGAAAAAAATGTGTGTTCTCCTCATCTATGAACTATCCCGAAGTTCTCTGAGGTAGGCACGGAGTCTACTAGGCGTAACTTACAGCTACAAATCGAGGGGGAACCCCAAACTCTGTACCACCTATAAAAGGCACTGTCACAACTTGAGCATTCGTCAGAAGAGCTTTAACAAGAGTCCCTAAAGTGCGATTTTTTTTCTCTCGATTCGTACACATACGAAATCCTCGTATAGTACATCGTTTTTAAAGATAAGAAAACGTAAATTGGTGTACCGCAAAATTCGTCACGATGCGGTATTGCCTGGTCAGTGAAAATTCTCATACATTATTTTCTAATTTATTATTTTATAGTAAAGAATTAAACGACGAACTTGAAAATGACGGATATCGAACGTGAAAACGCGAATGACATCTTTATATGGATGTTTTTATCGCTCCGGGTCTCATTCGATCGCGATAATTGACGTGTTCCGAGTGCTAGAAATTCTTCGACGTTGTCGGTATAAACATCGTTTAAGCAGGCCTAACGTGATCGATCATCTACGATTATTTTCTTTCCAAGAAAAATCTCGTAGAAACTTGATCGATGCAGGAGCTTATATTTGCGACGCGAATTTATACTCGTTCGATTTTAAGTGCACGATAGAAAATTCTCGATCAATGATCCGTAAGGAAATGTCATTGACTGAAAAGTTATGTATCCGCGTATAAGTTCAGTTACTCGTACAAGATATTTATCTTTACGGAACTCGCAGCATCTTTCCTCGAGCAAACACGTGATTCTGTTTCTGTACCTGCACGTGTGACGTGAAAGTGCCTCTGCGAGTGTTCTTTTTGTTTTGTCCTTGCTATTAATTCTTTTTTCTCTTTTTCTTTCTTTTCTCTCGAGTACGTCATATACGTGCAACCGCTGCTACACATTTTTCGCATGGTACGATACATGTAGGATTTTGTCATATATGTACCACGTTTAGCCAAACCAAAATCGTTCAATTAAATATGGGTTTCGAAGTTTCATACAATGGGCAATGCGCATATTGATATGTATTTGGAAATTGTTTTTCCTTTGCGTTAAATCGAGGTTTATAAATCGATTGGATTGAAAAAACAATATATTAGATTCGATTGGAATACTTGGATTTGAATCGAAGTTAAATTTATGAAAATTATTTTCTTAAAATTGTTCACTGTTTAAAAGAATATTACAATTAAATTATTGTATCTA
>JABSMR010033606.1:0-15988 GCA_018902295.1 Dusona sp. PSUC_FEM 10030013
TGTTTGTTTAATAGTTTGTAATATTGTTATGATCAAATATTCCATTGGCACTCCGTAATGAGACATTTCGTTGATCCAACAACTTTTTTTTCTCAGTGTGCTTTTTCACACAGTTCGATAAATATTATTTTATTTAACGACGTCAAATTGTTAATCGGCCCACTTCTAGAAGATATTCCGAAACGTTCCTAATCTTACTTTTATTGATTTAACATTGTTGAAAAAATATATAAAAAATTATTGTAATTTTCTGAAAATATGTATTCTCGTAAATTAATAAATATTCCTAAATTTGATTTCTATGAACTTGCACTGATCATGGAATGATGTTTTGAAGCGAAGATAGAGTGTAAAAAAAGTTAACGCAACTAATCATTTATCAATATTCGATGTAACGATCCGAGTAATTGGAAATGAAAAAGTGAGGTACGAGGAGCAGCGAAAAATTAATGGCTAAATTCAGGAAAAAAAGCAATTGAGGATGAGTTTAAAGTGTTCCATGGGTTGATATATAAGCGAGAATGAACCGATTTTACCCCGTTCCACGACATCTTCAACGTTATGGCGAGTCAGGCGTGCGTGTCGTTGGGCTTTGCTGGATCGTGGCCAAGGTACTTGATAAAGGCATAGAATATGTTCGTAGTCGCGGCCCATTCTAGCCGGGATCCCATCGTCAGCGGCTGCAAATATATAGCCAGCGTGAAAAAGCTCACCACCACCAATCTTTCTCTCTCTCTCTCTCTCTCTCTCTCTCTCTCTCTCTCTCTCTCTTTATCTGGTGCTTCCTTTATCCTGCGCTTTTCTATCCTGCATTCAACCATATACCGTCATGTTATAGCCTCTTGACTCGCTTTTTTCCACGATCGGCAGGATCCTTTTTTTTTTTTTAGAGATTCGTAAAACTACCTTATATCCGCAAATTTTTTATGGCCAAAGTTTTCTTTGCAGTAACAAAGAAAAATGGATATAAAAAAATAATGATAATAAAATTCTGTCCTTATTATTCTTAAAACTTGACTACAAAAAACTTGTGTCAAACAGCATTTTGTTTAAAACATAAATTGTCGTTTTTAACTGTACTAATATAATTATTTAAACAGCACATCGCTGAGCAAGAAGTGTATTCTTTTATTTTCGCAAATTTTAATTTTATTCAAATAAATATTGATTTAATTGATTCGTGAAAAAAAAATGTTTTTAACACGTCAATGTTCAAAAGTACACATGACAAAAAAAAATCTCAAACTGGTTGTATACTTATTTGGTATCGTGAAATGAAATTTAAGGAAAATGAAAAATGGCATGTTCATTTCATCTTATCTCGTGCTACACAACGAATGGAAAAAGAGTGCGGTTTGACGCAAAATCAAAAGAGGTCTCCCTTGGTTGCAACAATGCGAGTACATATAGAGGGCGCTAGGAGACTGGAGACCGTGCTGCTTGGTAGTTCTCCAGAGGGCTTTTGTTCCTTTCTCTCATCTCGGAAATTCTTTATTTCATTCGTCTTCTCTCAGGCGTGTTGAAACTTTAATTCATTAAATTCAAAGCGCATTAGACTTACGCAACCCGAAAATTCTCAAACGACAAAGTAAACATCCGAGCGTCTAACCATCCTTTTGATCTGTTATTCCATTGTATTTCGCCATGACAAATGCATTCAAAAATTTCACAGAAATCCCTACGGTCCATAAAGAAAAATATAAATATTCCCGTTGTGCTGAGATTCCTCTTGGACAAGTAACGATTTCGAAATGTTGACTAATCATGCATTTCCTTCCCATTCTTATTTACCTCTTTTTTTTCTCTTTAATCAATGTCGGGAATAGAATTTCAATATAAATCATTTTTATTTTTGGTAAATATTTACAATCGCGACTTTTCCGAAAAAATGTTCCAAATTTTGAAACCATTTAATTCAATTTGAATTTTGATTGAATTTTGACTTTGTTGAAAAACCGCGATTGTAAATATTTACCTTATTTTTATGTAAGATGAAGAATTTCGTTAGGGAAATTTAATGAAAAATCATTTATCTATTTTTCTATCCTTTCGTTTGGATTCCAAAAAAAGTTCTGTTTTAAACCTCGGAGTTCAATGATTCAGTAACTTTTTTGTCTCGATATATTTCGGCGGAACTTTGCAAAGATCGTTAAAAAATCCCGAGCGAAATGTCTTCTACATATACACACAAATGTACGTATAAATGTGTGACAGATATATAGGAGAGTACATACGGCAAACTCCAGTTTCACGAGGGCCAATTCTCGCAGACTGTTACGCCGTGTATTTTTGGATCTGTGCACAAGAGCTTAGAGAGGTTCGACGAACCAACATCCGTACCTTAGATATGTTAATTCTCCACCCGCATATGTATGCTCTTTAAAAAAAAGACTGCGCGATGAAAAAATGATGAAGTCAAGCTCGTACTCCGAAAAATGTTTCTTTCTTTTTTTCTTACCCCCCTTAGCCTGTCTTTATGTCGTTGAAACGAGAAAGAGCAAGAAACTTCGTTATTCATGGATAGCAGCTTGCGTCATCTCTTCCTGTCTCTCTTCAGGATCATCAGCACTCTTCCCAACCGGAAGTACTTCATTTTACGCAGGTGAAAACTCGAATTTTTAGACTAAATTTCCTTTTTGCTATTTAGTTCTTATTTGAACTGTCATTTCATTGATTTTTTTGAAATAATCATTCTTTTGAATTTATCGGCATTTCATTTTTTCCCCAAGTGCAATACTACTTCTCAAATTATCCATTTTCAAATTGAACCCTACCAAATAATACTTTAAACATAGATATATATTTATTGTTCTGTATTACGACCACGGAGCTCTTACGGGTTTACCCATAATCGAAATTTCGTGTGCTCATTACGTGGAGTGTTTGGTTACACAGGGAATGAACCATTGAGCGGCGGATTCTAAAGCACGCATCGGATTTTATTACATTTTCAAGGTATAAACTACAAAACCCAAACAAACCCAAACAAAACCCTTTGGAAATATCCACGACAATTAGTTGAAAAAAATGATTATCGTAATTTCATTTTTCGTCCATTTTACATTTTTGTTTTTATGTCGAAACAACGAAATTTATCACTAAAAGAATATTATCAAATTTAAATCTGCCCTAGAAATCGTTAAATAACCGGACTAAGATCCATTTGCATGATGAGATTAAAATTTAATTTTTTTATGACATATTATAAAGATTTTTATGACTGACTCTGAGCTGATGAGAATTTATACGAACCCACGTTTATCCCACCGTCTTCGTCACTCATTGCGCTTTCATTATTAACACAATTTTATAAAATATCTTCCGATGAAAAATAGATCGATATAAATTTTCCTCAATTTCGTCTGTTCCACTGAATTATTCTGGAATATTATAACGTACGTTTTGAAATTTCTCGGTTTTCTATATTTCGTAATGTCTTGTCAGACATTCCGAGATTAATAACGAGTCCACCGTTTCCGACAGGCGACGAACAAGCCAAATGCTTATATTTACATTTTAAACCAGTTTCAAGTAATGTAATTTCCAATCAAATATGTATTGTATAGATGAAGTGGCCGATACTTCGTTACATTTTCAGAATCATTAGGAATTTTGCGAACTATGAGAATTCTATATCGATTAATTATATAGATGGAGTGAATAATTTGAAAGTAATCGCTTCATATTTGAATGTTTGCCATAAAAAATATCACTGTTAATTGAGTTAAGAATGGAATTATGTCAGCAAGTTGGAAATAATGTATGACGAAGGTCCTCGCACTTGGATAAATAGAAAAAAACGAACGAGGGTTGAAATCTTCAAGGGTCAGGGTCAGAGGTCTAGTTGGTGCGGAATTGCCCATATTTATAAATATTCTAGTGATAATGGTGTGGATCTTGTGGAGATATAGCGACGCTTGGGCTCGCGTGTCTCAATGATCGTGTACGAGGAGTTTGTCTGACTCACACGGGGCGCACGCCCATCGCATTGGGCGGCACACGTAATAAGTGATTGGAGGGTGAGCCCCGAGACTCTGTTGTCCAACACTCACTTTTATTACTCCTCGCTCGTTCGCTCTTTTGCCACATTCATTTCATGAAAAGTGAAGCTCTCACTCGGCATAACGGTTCCGCTGACAAGAACACAGAAAGATCGAGGGAAAGAGAAAGAGAGGAGGAGAGAAGTACAACACTATATACGTATGAGTCACGATCTCGATTCGTGTCTGCCCTCTTTTCTTTCACCCCGACATATCCCTAAAAACGACGATCCCCTCACCATATATCTCGTTACACCCTGTTATAACACGAAAATCACTTCCTTCCCTATATTTTTAGATTTTCTGAACAAGAAAACCAACGTGTGTCTCGTTTGAATAAAACATAAAATATACTCTGTAAGGGGATGATTTCTATTAGTTAACTTGCCGAGCACTCGATTCTCATCGCGGTCTAATATTTTTTAGATTCGATTGACTACAGTGGCTATTAAAAAAGGAAAAACAATAATAAATACGCAAGTCTGTTTTTTAATTAGTGTCAATTAACTCCGACGAACAAATCTCTCATGGACTTTTCTTGATCTGATAATAAAGTTTCGAATAAAATAAGTATTAATGAATTTTTTTGTGATGCGTGGCATGTTCTTCGTGTGTCATTCAATCGTTCTAAATTTTTCTCCAGTCCACGAAGAAATGCTTTGAAAAATAGATATTTATTAAAATAGTCGATCTATTGTAATCATTTAAATTTTATTAGACGTCGCTCATCGTTATTTTTTCACATCAATCAAATGTAACGTATTCGAAAGGACCGAAGGCGCCAGATTTTTTTTTCTACTATATACTTTGCTTCCCATTAATCTTATTAAGCACAGAAAATTTTAAATTGTAGTCATATATAAGTAGGGAAAATCCTGCACTCGTACACAACTCACGTTTTACACGATGGAGCGTATCAAATGTTTCTATCTCTCTTTTTTCCTCTCTCACAAATTCTCTTTCTCTTGAGGTACAGAGACGAAAGAGTTTCCAAGAGAAACGGATGTGGACTCGTCGTGTTCTCCGAGTGAATGATGGGCGTTACGGAAATAGAGATGAATTAACTCGAGAAACAACACGTTGAAGTTCGATAGGTCTTCTCGCACGTAGTTCAATGCTCGAGACCATTTGGAGGCCAACTCAATCGCTAAAGATCGATCGGAAATCGGGTTTTGATTCAACTGTGCTGGACTCTTTGTCACAAAACCCTAATTCTTTTCCATTACCAAAGTTTTCCCTCCCTTTTTTTCTCATACCCTTTTATTTTCAGCATAAAAGAAACCAGATTCTGAATCAGAATAGTAATCAATTTTACAGCAACTCAAATGGTCTCTATGGATGGAAAGAATCAAAAAATCCCTCCGACATATATTTTCGAAGGAAAATTCAATTGCCTGAGGTAGCAACAATGAAAATGAAAAAAAGCGTATAAATTTTAAGGTAGATATTTGAAAGTTTTATCTCACGAACTAGTTTTTAGAAAATTTCTTCGAGTCCACAAAAAGCTCTGATTATCATGAGCCACTATCAGACGCTCTGTGACGAAGTGCAATCGTGAATTTCAAATTTTCTTCCGCTATACACGTGGGCTTAGGTCGAGAAAAAGGGATGAAAAAGGGGGTAAAAGAAAGAGGAAAAACTGTGCGGGATGAAATGAATGAAAAGTCGGATCTCGGGCTGTATACGCAGTTCCGACGACTTCGAAGTGGTAAAATTTCAAAGCCACTTTTTTCCTTTCAAACCCCGTTCGATCTAGGATTCTGAGCGGTGAACCGACACTCGGGATTTCCCGTATTTCGTGAATCTCTATAAATTATTCCGCCATCGTCGCGTTCACTCGCGAGAGGCACTCGCGATTGCAATGCTTTCCTAATGCTCACGGATGCTGGTACATATTACAGCTTCGGGTGTCACATAGAGGGTGTTCAAAAACTCCCATATTAATTTCTAATCATTCCATTCTGTTATAAACAAATATTTCATCATCATACATCAAATTCATCGTAAAAAATACTCTTTTAAAATCTCCAACAATGTTTAATCTTCTAATTAATACCAAATACCAAGAAAGTTTTAATTTTCGCTTTAGATATAGACTAGAATGCTTAGGACCAATGTGCTCAATTTCAGACATGCAATTTAAATAGGTTTTTACATTTTTTTTGTTTTGCATCATCGCTATAAATAGAAATTGAGTATCAATCCTGAAACCTCGTGATCGAGAGTCCTGGTACAATTCAAAAAGATAATAATCGTCGTACACCTTTGCTTTTCAAAGCCAAACCAAAAATCGAGAACCAAAGGTACTCGACCTTTGGTTCTTGATAGTTTTTTTTTTTCAGGAGAAAATATCTCAATTAAAAATATAGTCAATTTCACAGACTTTTGAAGTAAGTAAACTAAGTAAACTTCAATAACAAATTAATGTCGTTAATTATACGTAGAATTGTAAGAAATTTGTTGTAATAATTTTACATTGGAGTAGAAAATAAAAAAACATGTCAAATTATCAAAAACTATTTTCAATCACGCGCCTGCCTTTCGTCAATCGATTATACGTCAAATAGTAGTTTTCCATTGATTACAAATTTTTTGAATCTTTTCAGATCTTGTATCGAATTTTTGTGACAGATTGTATTCCAATTTTCGGTGTAAATAGGATTTTAAGAATACCCTGTAGAAGGTTGCCATGGAAACCCACCAGAGCGAATATATTATACAAACGGGTAAATGCATACGCGCGAACGTCACGATGAGAGACCGGATGTCGTGACGTGTCTCTTGCTGCACTTCCGTCGTTTCGACAACACATCGTGTACGTCACACTATTCTCGTTTCCTTTCATTAAAATGTTTATGCATTTTCAAGACGTTTCCTTGAAATCCGCTAATCCGAATTTTCATTAATAATTACTCGTTCATGACAAATGCAATAATCGAAAAATGAAAAATTTTGAAAATAATAAAAATTAATATCTTTCAAATACTTTATCGACCTATTTATTGTATCGTTTGTTTGTTGGGTTTGGGAAAATATGAATGAATGAAAACATTTGAATTATTTGAAAAAAGGCTTGAAAAAATGTCGTACAACTATAAATCGTGTAATTTTCGGGAAAAACGGTATAAAAACTCACAGTCTATTAGTAACGCGACTTCCGTTTCATGTTTGAACGACTAACGTTCAATTAAATGTTTGAGGGAAAGATTTTTGGATTTTCCACTTCGACGGGCATACGAATCTGGGAATTTTGCTTTTCCTACCGTAATTATAATCAACTGCTCGAATGATTTTGAACATTTCTGGTCTATGGATAACGACAGAGTAAAAAAAAAAAAGAAAGGAAAAAAGCGTGGCCTTTTCTATTCAGGAAAACAAAGCTTCCTGGATGGGGAAGAAAAAAATATAAGCCACGTACAATTTTCTAGGAGAGTAGCGTAGATTAGTATTTAAATGGCGGTCGTGAGGCAGAGCGAAAAGAGGAAAAAACGTGCTGGGTCTTGCGGAAGAGGGAGATGGTCGTTAGGTTGTGGAAGAGAAGTACGAAGGTTAAAAGAGAACGAGAGAGAAAAACGGAGAGAAAGGTGAAGAAGGAGAGGAGCAAAATGATGTTAAAAGAAAAAAAAATAGGGTTATTGGCCACTCCTGGAGTTGAAAGAAAATACAGTCATTGACACGTCTGTGGCACCATTTCTGTGAAGAAAATTCCCCAGAAACACTGTCAAAGACTGTCTGGCTGACTGAATAAATAGACCCCTTAGCTTATATGTTACAGGGCCAACACGAACGCTCTGACGAGGAACGAAGGGCCACGTACTCTGCTCAGTGGCCTCACGAACCCAGACTCATGCCAAAGGGAGTAAAAAAAAACGTGGATGGAGAAAAAAAACGAAAGAAAACACCACGACTAAGGTCGAAGAGGCTCCGTCGATGCACAGATGCGACGGATGTGAAGCCAACGAGAGCACAGTCTCTCGTGAACACCGGAGCGCTTCGGCTCTCGAGGATGCGCGGCTGGCAAAAGTCAATGCTTCAACGGTATGGGTTCGAAAAACCGAGAGAGAAAGTGGAAGAGAGAGGTTGGGAGAGAGCGAGAGAGAATCGAGCCATTAAAAAGAGACAATCGTGGGATAGGCCGAAGCAACGAGCACATGAGCTCACAACTCAAAACTTCTGCACGAGTGTGTTCAAGCGATTTTCAACCTCTTTGACCCTCATTTTTTTGCGCATTTATACGTATTATGGAATGCGAATGCTCCAATAAACAGATATCAACAAAAAGTGGGGCAAAAAAAGCTTCCAAAAATCGGATGTATTTATTTATTTATATCATTTCATTCGTAATTATGAATCTTTTCGATATTAATCTTCGACGGCTTTTCGTCACTGATATCTTCAAAAATAATTTGGCAACTATTACTTTTTTTTTCATCGGTACGGCAGACTCCATGAGCGAAGAGTTATACAATTTTTATTATTAACGATCTTCTGGTTTTTAGGTATTTGAAAAAGTGTTATAGTTTTTTTAAACGGAACGTGTAAACCAAAACTTTAATTAATTATAAATAAGTGATTCTTTCAACGCACGAGAAAAATTGGAGTCTGATTGATAGTAGTCAGGGCGATAATAAAAAAAATAATGACAAAAATAAACGGAATGATAATAACAACAATAGAGATAATAATATTAATAACAGTGGAACAATAATAGTGAACAAAGATGAGTAGCGAGTCCTCGTGGGACTTATCGACCTAATAGCTCTGTAGATGCCGAAAAAGAACGACCATATAACGGTACGAACGGCCGAGCACGATAATGAGATGGGAAAGAAGAAGCGAGAGCTCGAATCATCGTAGAAACGTCGACGCGTCAATTTGACTCGACCCGTCCTCGCGGCGATAGTTACAGATCACGTAGAGCCTTTCCTGTGTTTTTCTTTCCAACTGTTTTTTCCCTTCCTCCCATTTTTTTGGGGTCTTTTTTTTTTTTCTTCTTTCGGTCTCCTGTCCCTCGAAACGTTATGGTTGAGAGTCGACGTATTGTTAATAATGCGAGGATACGATCGAGTCAACATTGAATTCACACTTGACTTTTTTTTATCTATCTTCTTCAATGTGCCTGTTCTCGTATTTCGTATGTATTTGTGCATGTAAGTTAAGTCGAAATGGTTGATAGTATACAATAATGAAGTGAGCGACGAAAAACGCTTGGTATGAAGCCCGAAGCGATAAGATGAAGAAGACAGCCGCAAGGATAAGAGCCCCCAGGATTTCAGTAACTCGAGACAGAGCACATCTGTTATCCCATCCGTCATGAGGACCCCGAGACACAACGACCTTACTCTTCCATCTTCTTTGCGATACCCTCTCTCTATCTTCTATTCTAAATTTACACATGTCGTTGGGGGAACTCGAAGAAAGTCGTATATTGGATCTATACAGTAAGCAGAATATACCATTTTCGAGGATGCATCTCAGCTGACTAAAATCACCATCGAATCTGACGATAAGTTTTTTCTTTCTAGCTTCCTTGAATTCGTAATGTCATGTTCGATCTCTTTTTCAATGTTTCAAGTGAACTTAAAGCTCGATGGTTCGTTGCGCCATTAAATATTTTTATTCGCGAGCAATTACAAAGCAGTCATTTTCGGAAGAGCAGCTCTGCCAATTGGCAAAATGGAAAAGCTTAATTACCGTAGCCCGCTTTTTTTTATCCCAAGAGCCAATTAAGTGGTCCGTTGGCAGTTCATAGTCTAATGAACAATAAATATATGCGCGCTGTGGACCGATGAGATCGGTCGGAAGAAAGGTAAGGTAGGGGAGGAGGGAGATAAATCGGACGTTATGGCGAGGCAGAATAGAAATAAAGCTCGGTTGAGTGAATTGAATGTATGGTGGAATTAACCGATACACAACGAGAGGATTTTGGAGCCAGATGAAACAGAGGACGAGGAAGGGGGGCGAGAAAAGAGGATGAGTTAAGGTACGGGGTCCCGTTGAATGTTCGGCATTGACACCGATTAGCACTATTCATGGGCATTCCCGTAAGCACACGCGTGTCGCGTTTGCTTCGTGCCCAAATCTGTGTATATCGCTTTCAACGGGACCGAGCTTCCGAGCGTCCAATCGCGAATCTCATTTCCCATCGAGCCGACATGCTATACCGCCCTTTACTATTGTTCGTGGCGATTACCTGTAAACCGCCACTGCATCAACCCCACAACACACGTTTCTACCACCCTTGTTGTGCATATCCACCCCCTCGAAACGGAACTACCTCACCTTCCTGTAAAACCTCGACAAGAAGGGGCGAAACAGGTTTCAAGGGGGGAAAAACTAAAAGAGGCAGAGAGACAGGCTGCTGAACGGAATTAGAGAGAATTCAAGGACGTCTGAGGGGTCTAAAGGGGACTCGGTGAGAAAGCAAAGCTTTTTTGGAAACGCTTATGTTCGCACCAGTCCAAAATCCGGTTTTAAACGATAATGCTCCAGGAGAAAACGAGCTCGAGATATACTCGAAACGTTCCACCGATATTTATATATAAATGTATATTAACGTGATTGTATAATTTGTAGCACGAGATCGGTAATTTTTGACAGCATATCTAATATCGTTTGCATATCTAATTATGAATGTTTCAGCTGTACAGTCACATTCAAGAGTTTCCTTTCATATTAGATGACGAGGGCCTCGAATGAATCGAAATAGACTTGTTTTTCATATGGAATTTCACGCTGACATACATTTGAGATTAATTGATGACAAAATTAATCGAATACTTAAACGAACAAAATATTTTATTATAAAAAGGTTCAAAATGGAGTGCCTCTCATTTTGGAGGATCATTTCATTTGGGAAATTATTTTTCGGTCCTCAAAATGGAGAGATTGATTCAATAACAACGAGATTATTGTTCAGAACTTCTTTCAAAACTATTATCGTGCTTACACTTCTGAATGATCATTCAATTCCAAAATTTTGAAATGGACTGTATACAAATTAATCGTTCTTAAGAGAACTATACTAAAAACCACCATACCACATATACTAAAAACTGCCATAATTGTTGATAAATTATAAAATGAATAATGAAGTTGTTCCACACTCGTGCTCATTAAGACACGTAACATTCTGCGAAAAAAAAAATCATATTTCTACTTGAATAATATTCTGTTAAGTGGCCCGCGTGCTAACAATTATTCAGCTACAAAGTTTTGGCCCAAAAATGACCCGAAGACTTCTAGGATCGCAAGTTATTGCGATGAAAAAAAAATGGTATAGAGTTTTAAATTCGTCAAAGTCAAGCCTAATGGGCGATATCCTCGAGGCGTATAAGTTGTGTTTTTTTTTAATTATTTTTTTTGAATCAAATGAATTTGTATTTGCTGGTATATATTTGGTCATAATAGCATGTAAATATATGCAAAAAGAATGAGAAAGACGAGGAGAGACTTTGTTTTTTTTCGGCATCAGAAGTTAGCGTATTTCGAATCTGGCGAGTCACGGCCACGCAAATTCTCTTAAAGCGAAGCGAGAGGGAGAAAGCAACGGTGCGAGTAGCATTGGCAAGTACCAGAGGTCTCTTTAATAAATTCGCCGCGAAAAGCCAACGGAGGTTGTATAAAGTGGCAGGTAAAAGTGGTGCACGAAGGGGTGGCGAATGCGAGCGAAGGAATTCGCAAATGCGCGTAAACGAGAGAGAGAGAGAGAGAGAGAGAGAAAGAAAGGGAGATAGAGAGAGGGTGAAAGAGGGTGGAATCCCCAAGCACTTTCCACCTGTATAGTATTGATCCGTATACCACACCAATGGTATTATTATTCGAGTAGCGCGTGGCGTCGATATTCCTCCGTGATGTGAGATACACGTTACCGGAAGTGACCTTCTTGTACCGAGATGCAAGCGCATCTCACGAAAGATCGAGTATCAAATTGCCCGACATCACGTAATCTGAGGGTTATCCGAAGAAAAAAAATATCTCCGAATCGATCGTAACTCAACGGTGATAAATGTTGGACTAATGTTTGCCATGAATTAAAGGTAATCGGTTGGGAGATCCAATAAGTCGCGGTGAGTGTGGCCCTTATTCATCTTAATCCATGCTAGCCGCCGACTACGAACGAATCAATTCAACACATGAAACACCTCCGAAGCGTAACGTAGTGGCAAGAATTTTTAATTGGATCAGAAATTCGTGTTCCATTAGCTTTATTTATTAATTAGTTTCAAACGTACTCGTTAGTCATGATGTGGTTGGTTTCGAGTTGAAGATGCGGTGCAATACGAAGGCTTGCGAGGAAGAGTCTAATCAATATCATTTTGAGTAAGGTCTGAAATTTCAGGGATAAAAAAAATGAACTCGCACTCGGTCATTAATCATTCCTGATTTTTCAGTTCGGTGCAACGTCGACCATCGCTCACAAACATCTACTCGAAAATTACCAAGGTCATCGGGCCAACAGGCTACAGTCCAAATTATTATTACTCGCTGTCTCGCTGTCTCTAATGATTATTTTTACTACAAAAAAAAGGACTCAAGGGCTCAACCCCATCCTATGACTTCGACGTCCCTTCTTTTCCCAGCGGAATCATATTAACGATGAATGAATGTTATAGTCTGGTATAAATGGGAATAAAGAGAAATTGCTACAGTCGCGGTATTTACACATTCATTCCACCGAACGACTGAAAACTGTAGGAAATAGGGTGCAAATTGGGCTATTGAATTTTCATAGAACCCATTGCTGTAAGATCTCTTTAACACGTTAGGTAAGTGTGAGAGGTCACGGGGCGTTACTAATACTTGAGATGAGAGAATAATAAAAGTGAAAGACGGGGAAAATGTGCGGTAGACTGGGAGAGGGCTAGGGAAAGGAGAGAAGGGCACAGAGGAAGGGGACGGAAGGGTGGTACTAGTCTTCGTGAGTGAAAATGATTTAAAACGTGTGGCTTGGTGGTAAGTGCCCCCAGGGCCAAACCCCTCTCGTGCACGCTCGACCTGCGAACTTGACACCACACAACGGCTCCACTTACTCTCTCTTTCTCTCTCCCGCTGAGCTACTATATATTATATATGCTACTCTGAAATATGCTCTCGTAATACAATGTAGGAGAGTGTATAGAAAGAGAAAAAACGAGGTGACAACCCGAGCAACAGCAGTAGCCGGAGGAACGACTAGTGGCGATTGCGGTCGAGAGTGGTTAAAGTTCGCTAATGCGAAGGTTGGAAAAGAGAGAGAGACAGAGAGAAAGAGAGGGGGAGAGAACGAAAAAAATATATAAGAGAAAGGGGTTTCTAAGCTACGAGCGAGAGAGTTAGAGTTGCAATGTCGAGGAGGCTGGAGGAAAAGCGAGGAAGAGGATGAGTAGGATGAAGAGGGAAAGGCACTCGCCAAGGGTGGTCGTGGATTGCTACCCGTTCCAAATGCCACAGCAGCGTTTCTGCATTTGAGTGACGTATACCAGTTGCACGATTGTCGACGAGTGAAGCTCACCAAGTGCTCCCGAATATATTTCCTCGCCTCCAACGAACTCGTACGAGTCACCTCTCACCGCTGTCCAACCAATCCCCGAGCTTACTGACTTTTCGGACTTAATCATGTATATTCTCAGCTCACGTAAAAGCCATCCGATCCCTACTCAAATCGGCTATCGATCGGATTGAAACTTCTCATCTCGTCATTCACAATTCAAAAACCCCGAGAAGATATCTTCAGGAAAGGATTTAAATAGAGAAAAAAAGAAGGCAACGTTATCAAATTAGAATTGAAATTTGTGATATTTTTACAATATTTTCGAGTCATTTTGGCAAATTTTATGGAATATAATATTGGAAAATTGAGAAATTCAATATTTCCTTGAAGAGAATTTTTTTCAGGAACATTTAATTAAATGTTCGAATAATGAGAGATATAATTTTGTTGAGTTACTGATTTTTTAAGTTATTTTTTATTCAGTGCTACAATAACTCTTATGGCTGTCAATTAATTCTTAATGAAAAATATGGACATCGATAAGGGCTTTCCTGGGATTAAACATTCATGTGTACAAAATTGAATGATGCTTCGAAGTTTTTGCACCGGTCGAACCGGTTTTTTTCTCTAATCGTGTACAAAGGTGTAGGGTCGAATGGAATGTCTCAATTGCTATAAGAAAAAAAAAAAAAAAACTGAAAAGAGTGGGGAATTAACGGTCCATTGGATTGAAACAAGAAATTTTATACGTCGTAGTACGAGAGCTCTGTGGTATAAAAAAGAAATTTTGCATTTTATCGAGACTCGTACCTGTGCGTCTTGTAAACACAGACATAGACGTACGCACACATATTAAGTGTTATAGGTACCGCAATTGTAAACCGGTCTTTCAGCGACCGCAGCACTCTTGCAACATGGCGACTCTGGAGTATCGTATGTATACCACGAAAAGAGGGCGCAATCATGTATTACCGGAGAGAAAAGATCTTCCTAAGAAGAGCCAGGGCTGGTACACACTCTTTTTCTCCTTTCATGGACTTACGTAAGGTCCCTTCAACCAACGAGAATGAAGAAAAACGTCTGGAAGAGCATAGACCGAGTCTGAATTGATGAAACGAGAAATATACAAGAGTTGTGAAAAAATAATAATTTCAAAGTAGAATGAGCGAGAATAAATCTCGTCAGTGAAAAATATTTTAAATTCATAACGGATCTAGGAATGAACGAGAACATGTATTTTATTTACACTATCGCGAATATTTTTCTTTGATCTTTGACAGTGGGTAAAATATGGAATATTTATATAAATGGATTTTTGTGGTGGAAATCCATGGATTAAATTACGAAGAAGGATTAAGAGGAAAATGATAGGAGTCTGGAAGAAAATAATCCGATAAACCTCATTAAACATAAATCTATTGATGTTCAGTCAATTCTACATATATTTTCCTTCCAATTATTAATTTTATACGATTAAAGTATTTACGTCGGTTAAAAAGAAAAAGCGAATAATATCAATCGTTGATTTTAATTAGTGTGTAACCCAGACGACACCAAATATATTTCCATATCATATACGACAAGTCTCGCCGAGAAACATTTCGATCCAGCATAATTGGAGTAATCGTTTATTTAATTGGAAAATGTTTTTCAATCAATAAACGTTTATGCGGGTAAAAAAAAGGATGTGGGTCAACTAACTCGATGTGAAATAACCTCAAAAACAGTAGCTTCGATAAAAAGGAATTCATGTATCATATCATCGTTAAAGCATCTGGAGACTGTGTCTTTTTGTTACACTTTTTGTATAATTATGTACGTATTTCAGTATTTAACGGATGCACTGAAACTGTAGTGCCATGGCTGAGATAATATGTTTTACTAAGCAAATGATGGCTGGTGAAGGAGCTGCAGAGCTTTCGAGATGTGTTATTCTCAAGCCGCGTGTTCGCGACTCCTGGAATTATTATAATAGTCATCGAAAAAGAAGGAACAAACTAAAAAGCAACATAAAATCCTCGCCTTCTTCTACCTCGATAACTTTAACCGTCTTGCCCTGTTTTCTCACCGGTCTAGCGCGCTAAAACGATCTCTCTTTCTCCTTTTTTGTTGCCTTTTTTTATTTCTTTTTCGCCCCGTTATCTTTCAGCGGTTGAGCGAATTCTCTTCAGTAGTACAAAATATTTTGTACTTTTTGGTAACCAAGTAGATAGATCCGGGACTATCCGCGGAGATTCTTCACATTATTCACGGAATCGTGAAAACAAACGGAGCTCGGTTATTCACGATATTCTTTTGTTTTGCATTGTTATAACGATCGATCGTTTTTGTTTGGACGCTGAAAATAAGGATGTTCAACTATCTTCTTACTAGGAGTTTTTAAATGATTCTTCTCCAAGTTATTAACATTATTATTTCACTTGCAGTTGATGCATTTTTATACATAATTTTATTTCATATTTTAAAAACCGTTATT
>JABSMR010033717.1:0-15978 GCA_018902295.1 Dusona sp. PSUC_FEM 10030013
CATTTTTTCTCACTACTCCAGCCGTAATACTGTGTTCACCAATGACCCTAGGCATCTTGCCATGCTAAAGAGTGGTTTTTTGATATTTAATTTCACAAAAACGGTGTAGACTATCGATCAAAAATTTAGACGGAACATCCAGTGTATGTCAAAGAATATACTGTGTAAATTTAAAGGAAATGGTAACATTTTGCCACCGGTCCCCAACCTCCTTAAGAAAAAAATTAATTGGATGAAAAAAGTATTTTTGCCAACAAAAAAAAAGTTTTTTGGCAACAAAAAAACATTTGAAACAAGTTTTTTGTAATTTATTTTACCGTCATTTTTATCAATAACAAGGTAAAATTCTAATATTTGTGACTGCAAGTGTACATTTGTAAAAAAAAGTTAAAGCTATTCAAAGTCCGTCCACTCTGAACCTGTGCTCAAAGTTTTTATAAATTTACCTAGTTTTTGAAAAAAAAATGGAAATGAAAAATCTATACTGTCATTTTTGCATGGGAATAGGAAAAGAAATAGACATATTTTTTTTGAGACTCGGCGTATTTTCCACCTAAAAGAAGATCAAAAACTGCGTTAACTTGCTATTGGTCATGTTCGTTTTAGGATCCGTTTTAATTTCCGAATTATCGCCGCCCGAAACCAGGGGCGTTAAGCAAAAAGTCAACTAGCTGTAAAAATCGAAAAGTCCCGAAATACATGTCCGCTTAATCCTTACGTAGAAAAACATGTGAAAAATTCACACGAAGCAAAAGGGTGAATTTTTGAGAATGCAAAAGTGACGTAAAATGACTCGTACGTGTCTACAATTTGGATTTTCTTGTATGAAAAAAGATTTTTATAGGATTTGGCCGGTGCAGATCGGTATGTATTCATTATAATAGATAGTGGTTCAATGCAACAAATCATCGCGCCAAAGTTTTCGTACGTTGCAGCGCACGACGCGAACAATATACGGTGAAGAAGAGAGGAAATCGTAGGAGGACGGGGGGTGGCAAGAGAAGAACTCGGCTGTGGAGAGATCGATGTCCGAATGCGCATACAAGCGGACTGTACGGTAGTGTCCTCGCGCGGTATTTCCCCAAAGAATCAGGCTCAGGAGTGTAACGCGAACTTTCGTCCTTCCCTCCTTGGGACAGTTCCCCCTCTTTTACTGCGCTGCTCAGGAAAGTTTGCTTTCAATTCGAAAGATCGGCATCGGCGAAATTTGGGGACGTCGAAAAGTGCATTACAGAAATTGACGCGAAGAAATAAAAAGTCCTCTTTCTAACAAAATTGTAGAATTGAGATTGGAGATGCTTTTTTATGGCTGTGTGGTGGGCCGCTTCGGTAATTATCACAAGGAAGGAGAAACTATATGTATTCGCTTTTACTACTTTATACGTTGCATAAAATGTATATATGTATAGAAATGCATATGTATATAAAATTGAATTGTTGTCTTACGAGTTTGGTTATCGCAATAAGATTCGTAAATATGAATAATGTGATCTCTTCATTCGTCCGTTATGGAAATAAATACTACAGAAATAATTAACATAAAGTTATAATTTACGTCGCAAATAAAATGTTCCCGAGCCGTGATAATCAAATTTATAGATATTGCTCGCTATAAATCGCATTCAGGGTTCTCGCGAGCGACTCGATCAAGATTATTTTATTTTACTGTTTCTTTTCCGAAAAGTTTAGAGGCGCATGACGATCAAGGTCTCCGTAAATGCGTTGGCAAACTGGAATAAATATTAATTTGGTTCGTGACGAATGTGGAGCGTTGGTTAATATCGGCGTTTAACGGCGTGAGATCGATCTTTGGAAAGGCGGTGCAACTAATACACTATATGGAAGGTGTGTATGCGCAGCGGCTTTGATTACGAGTACACATGCATATATGCGTATTTATGGCGAATGCTTCAAATATTTTGTTAACTCCGACCAAGTCTTGCATTTTTTTTGCGAGAATTAAAAAATAAAATGTCGCTGGGAAG
The DNA here is from genome assembly GCA_018902295.1 of Dusona sp. PSUC_FEM 10030013. Lineage (NCBI taxonomy): Eukaryota > Metazoa > Arthropoda > Insecta > Hymenoptera > Ichneumonidae > Dusona > Dusona sp. PSUC_FEM 10030013. The sequence goes on from JABSMR010033717.1 coordinate 1,986, forward strand.
GCGAAAAAATGTTTGATAGGGAAAAACGAGCGCATTTTGGCTCAAATTTTTAGAGATCGCAAGGAAAAAATCGTCCGTTCGTGCAATTTAAAAAAATTTTAATGTGATATTATTCTTGTTATCACGTTATATTAAGATGCCGAAAGATCTTGGTGTAAAACGCACGAAGAAACGAAAATTTCAAGCAGTTAAATTCGCGCGAGCTGGGCTCCCGTAAAATTTGGCACACCCCTGAGCTGTCAAACCTCGCCGCCAGGGGGGCGCAGGGCGTCGGTGGGACAACCCGTGCGGGAGGCAGGAGAGGAAACTCGTCGAGCGGCGTAGACCGTATGAGAAAAGTGGTGGGGGAAGGGGGAGACAAAACGAACGGCAATATGGCCGCAGTGTTCCCTGCGAGCTTGCCACTGACGCGTCGTTTCCGCGTTCGCGAAAGTCCTCGACGCGAACTTTCAAAACCGTAAAACGAATAGTAACGACTCGAGCAGATACCGCACTCTCATAATAACGGCGCACTGTACGCATCCTCGGTAAAACAATGTGAGACGCGAAAATTTTTGTGAAATTACGGTGTTTATAGGGGTATAAATATTCGTTGAAGTGAAGGAGCATAAAAAAATCTAAGGGCGATTGTCTTACCCTCGTGCAGCAAGAGATTTGCCATCCCACTCGAATTTTCTCGTGAGAACGTTCGTCCGCCGAGTTTTAAGTTTTATCGTTCGTACAGCGAACTCCGTCTGTTGAAAACGAGAGAGAGAGAGAGAAAAAAATAACATTGAACGTGTAACGAGAGCAAGAGAGATAGAAGGAGACATCGGAATGTTGAAAACCGCTTGGAATAGACGCAGTTGGAAATGAAATAAAGACAACAACATGTCGCTCACAGAGACTGTACGATAGAGATAAACAACGAGAAAGGATTCATTGAACTTGCCACATTTTTTGGAATCAAGAAAGATGCTCCACTGGACCAAAGACATTGGAGTTTCGAGCCATGCCTGATGAGGGCCGCCATCTTGTCGATACTGTTGGAGCGGCGAGTTTGTCAAGTCGGGCCGTTTGGTGGCGCTAGTGCGACGTTCCGCGCTCTACTGCCGCGCTCTCTACCCCCACTCCTACTCACGCCGAGGTAGTTTCGCTCGCCTGCCTCTTGGGGCGCGCGCGCGCGCGCCTCGCTCAGTGTCTCGCTTTCTCTCTCCCCCCCCTTCTTTTCCGTATCTGTGTGCGCCTACGGTGTTTTTTTCTCTTGCTCGTGTGAATCTCTATCGGTGTGCCGCGCGTGCTTACGGGTGTGTGTGCGTGCGAGCCTCTGTGTAAATGTAAGTATAATCCCACCGACGTATTTTTTCCCCCATTGGTGTGTGGCTGCGCGCCCGTGCGTCCGCCATTTTACAAGTCGCCATTGAGAGGTTGAAAAACCCTCTACAAAATGTTTTCTTCGATCTGTAAAAAAAAAAATCGTAAATAAAAGTATTCGATGGGATCGCGGTCGCGTTCGTAAAGCTTTATTCCGTGACATCTCTCGAAGATCATCGTACGAGAGAGAGCGCGTTCGAATAAAAATCATCGTCTCAATTTTCTAGGGGAAGAATAACGAAAAAATAAGGAAAAAAAGAGAAAAGGCAGTGCTTAACGGTACGTGGGCGTTTAATAACACATCGCAAAGTTGCCAACCTGTGTGCGCGTGTGTTTTTCTCTCATGCCTACGTCGGTAGGCACGAGAGATAGTGAGTGAGTGAGCGTGATAGAGAGAGAGAGATCATTACTGGTGAATATTATTTTCATTCCTTCCGATCTCCTACTTCAGTGCCCCCCCCCTCTCTCTCTCTCTCTCTCTCTCTCTTTTGGCAAGTGACACGAGTGTGATATTTCGAGGATAATAATCATCAAAACAGATGTGAGGATTCCTTCATTTTTGTTTATTTGAAAACAAATTGAAGTAACAAAAAAAATACGAGTGAAATATATCACCGTAACAAACAAAAAAACAAGTTGTACGCGTCGGAATTGTGTGAGTAGCGGAATAAACGACGATGGATAATAAGCCATGACGCACCCGTCCCATCAGACGAACGGCGCCAGCTTGGAGGACTGCCACACGAATTTCTTCGCGCTGGTGAGTTTTTTCTCTCCCTCTCTCCCTTTCGCCCTCGCGAGCCTCCGACATTTTCCGAAACGGAATTTTTGCTCTACCATCGGAAAAATCCTCGAAAATCTGGGTTTTTCTTCACTCTCGTCGAGAAATAAGCACAATTGTCCTCCGTGTCTCTTTTCCCTGACCCTCTTACGTCCCTGCTTCCCCTGACACGCCGTCTTCCCCCTCCCCGTCGCTGCTCGACCGTTTCCCGGCGATGAGATCGCGCGCTCACAACGAAATGTATACATACTCCGAATATTTTAGTACTTCGTCAATTTTCTACTCGTTCGAGTTTAAAAATATGTGCTCATTAAGCTGTCACTTATAAAATTATTCATCCACTCTGTTTCGCGTTAAAAAAAGATAATAAAATAAAATAAAATAAAAAAAAATCTCAAATCGTCGATAATGAAAGAAACGAGTGAAAAAATCATTCTTAAGAAATCTCCATACATAGTCAGTGTTACGAAGGAGGTTAAATATGACTTGACCTTGACAAATATACTTTATCGCGAGATCTTGCTTTCATAACCTCAAATCTTGAACTTTCAAACATAATTCTTTAACTTAAAAAAGTTTTTTTTTTTTTATATTCTTGTGTAGTTATTGCGAAAACTAGTATTTATATTAAATATGTGATTCGAGGAAAATCCATAAAAACGAGCACTCTCATTTAGCTTCAAATCGTAATTCCATCTAATTTTTATTCATCAAACGGATTGTTATTAAAATTGAAGATTATCATTTTTTATTAGCTGTCGAAAATTGAAGTTTTTATTCGTGTACATGATGCTTAATTATCATTATCGTTAAATTCGTGTTCTCTGATGTTATTTTTCGTGTACGAATAATGCAACGTTGCATTTTGTAGCTTTGTGTAAATATACGATTTTTATGAGGTTGATGCAACAACTTAAGGCAATAAAGGTTTCTTTAGGTCGAATCGAACTGATTCTGAATGTTCAAGGTTAATCAATAAAAACACCATGTTCTATGATCCAGTCACGTACATTATCAATTTTTGAGAGTCATAAACATCGCAAATATTTTGGAGGTCAGATCGCATATATGCTGATTTTTTTATTGTTACTCAATATGTAATATATTGCATTTTGAGAATTAAGAGACTTGACCGCACAACAAGGCTATGCGGTCAAGTCACAAATATCGAGAATTTTTGAGGACAATAATTCCACATAATTCTTTTTTGGAACCATTACAAACTTTTTAGTTTAAAAGAGTGAGAAAAATATCCAGTAGCCGGCCTTTTAACTAGATTTTTAACTTTAAAATATTGCCCTATGAATATATAAAAAGATACCGAAACACAACAAGTTTCAAATAAAACCTTATTTATTAATGTTACATAATAAGATTATTATAAACGATAAAATCAATACGAAAATATGAAAGAAAAATTATGCGAAAAGTGACCTAATGAGTGGGAAGAGTACGGAAGACCTTTTCCACACTTTTCCCACTCATACGAAGTACGGAAAAGGCCGACTACTGCACGGCCGTCGACTGGATACTTTACCTTACAAAGAATAGATTTCTCAGATTGCAGTAATTTTAAATAACCAAATTGGTTCGCTCATTCCACGGCACATCCCTTTTTTGTTCCTCCTGGGTTATTGGATACTTATTTTTTTGCAATTGGAATGATTAATTCAACCTCTTGGCATAATCGTACAGTCGATTGGCACGACGCAGAGATACTTCTTTTATTGAAGATTTTGTTATTTGTATCTAGTAGGAGTGTTGGTATTTGCGACGCGCCAATGCTTTTGAAGTTTGTCGTGTGCCCAATGTCATGCCTGATTCACATTACATACACAAACACAAAGTTGTGTACGCGCGCGACTCCTGCGAGGGCAGGGACAGACACAGAGATGGTAGAAAAATGACGGGTCTGAACGGGGAGGGAGCAGGGGAGAAGAAAGAGAGAGACGAATAGAGTAGAGTTGTTTTACGAAAACGACGAAGGACGACATTTTCTTCCGTTTGCTAGCGTCGATGGAAAGAATGAGAAGAAAAATGGAACGTAGTTTTACAGTCGGCCCAGGACGTTACGTCGTCGTGAAACTCTAACGTTGCATTATATAGTCAAACCAGCAAGCACACTCAAGCTTTATATACACATAGATATAATGTAGAACTGTGAAACATCGAGGAGAACGTGCGAGAGGTCTAGTCTGCGGTGAGCTGTAGCTGCAACAAACCTCTCTGTTTCTCTTTTTCTCTGTCTCTCTTATTCGTCGGAGCGAACCAAGCGAAGTAAGGCGGCAACCGTACAGAGTTTTTAACCTCGGGGAGTTAGCGTAACGGTGAGCCAGTTTTCTCGCTCTCACGAGCGATGGCAAAACGCGCTGGAGGCCGCACAGGGACGAGTGCAAAGCGCGATCAACACGAAACGAAGAAGGAAAAAAGTATAATCAAATAAAATAAGTAAAATGTAAGTCGCATAAAGAGCGATATTGCATAGACGAGAGACTCAAAGTCGTTTCTATTGTCATATCCATTGTTTACATATTTTTCCTGGAAATATCATGAGAAAGGGCTGTTTCTAAGATATGACAACCTCCGTCGATGAAAATATATGTTTTGGGAAGAAATTTTTTAACTTTGGATCAATTGGGACGGTTTTTATAAAAATGTTTAACCAGAAGGGGATCTTGAGGCTTCAAATATTCTGTTTCGGATTGTCGTACAGTTCGATAAAAAATATACTGTCTTCCGTTATTATAAATCGCCTTGCTTTTTTACGTATACATTGTATAATAAATAAAAATAAGTATAAGAGATCGTTGACGAATTCTAGGGAGATAAATGGAACAACGAACTCGGCGTCATCACGATTACGGAAACCTCAACGCTCCGGTCAACAAAGAGATAAGAGTTTCACATAGAAAGAGTAAGACAGGAAATGCTCATTGCGTTGACTCGGAAAAACAAAGGCGATCGTATAGAGATATGAAGTTTTTTTATTTTCGAATGAAGAAATCAATGTTTTCGGCTAAAACATCCCTATAAGAAAATTCGTAATGTTTCAAAGTCACTTCGTGTTTTGAGATCGCATAGTCAATAAAAAGAGACCAATGATCGAAAAAACATGGCGGCGGATCAAAGTTTGAGGGGTTCTAGTTTGACTCTTCGATCTTTCTTTTTTTTCTTTTCTTGCGCGGTGCACGCGCAAAGTGTTCGGAAATTTGCTCGTCCTAAAAGAGCAGCCCGCGCGTCGCGTATATAGAGATAAGGAGGATGAGAGGCCAGACGCGAGCAAAAGAAAGAAGAAAGAGAGAGAGAGAGAGAGAGACGGAAAGTAGCCTGACTCTCGCGGTCGTCGTACCCTCGACTCGTAACATTCCTTTCGCTTCCACGAGTCTCTGGCTACAGGCCTCTACCCCACTCTCTGTTTTCTACTACATACTACGTCAATGTACTAATCCAAGAGAGGACTACTATCTCTCAGTTACTACTGTCTTCCTTTCCACATGTATTTACTACAGAGCAACAAAACGAACAAAACTCGTCGGCACATTGCCTCTGTTCTTTTCTTTCTTGTTCTCTTCTTTTCATTCCTATCGCTATGTCTCTCAGCTGCCAACCCCAACTCGCCTACGTTGCCAAATCGTCGAGAGAACAAAAAAAAACCGTTCAGGATCCTATGCACAGAAAACAACAAGGAAAAATCGTGTGCCACTTGCACGATCGTTTTACGAACTCTCACGTGATTACTTCGATCATTCTCGGCAGATGGCGCCTCGATCATTCGCCGCCAGCTGATTCACTACCGGGACAAGTGCCAAAGAGCTTTTATTATGCTTTAACTGTTGACGTTTATCGTAAAGGCTGCGTATCGTCAGTGCAGACAATATTGAGGAACCTTTTTAACGTAGTAATCGAACTGAGTCTCGTCTCCTGTTTTTTAATCAGCAAAATAAATGAAAATAGTCGTAAGCAAAAACAGGTCAGTTTATGTCGCAAGTTTTACAAATTCAGGCTACGGAATCCAGATGGCGGTGGTTTTCAACTCACGTGACAAGAGTTTCGAAACACTAAACTCAAAACAATCAACGACGTTTCCACGTCGCAAAGCTCATTTTATTATTCAATTTCGCTTTTAAAGCATAAATAATTTATTCGAAACCTAAAATACTTTTGAAAATCATTTTATTTAATTCTCCGTGCTCTTGAGAGAAGACCTTCGAAGAAGAAAGATTAAAAGGCGTTAATTCAAAATGGTCTTCTTAGGCTACCGGTTCTTTCCGGGCTTGCCTAGGAATTTCTCGCGTATCCTGCTGTCCTCCAGGCTCAATAATTTTTCGTTCTTTTTTTCGCCCTTTCTCTTCCATCGTTGTACGGCTTGCGTGCGTGTTGAACATCGAGCCGGTTCTTTCCCCCTTCTCTCCCTTCCTCCTCTCGGGGCGTTCTCGGTCCTTCCCACACAGCGCCATCCCCGACGCACCGTAGAGAATCCCGGCACCCCAACATACATATGTAAACCTTCCTATCTACGTCGTTCGCTCATACCAGGCACAAAGTAGAGGAATGGGGCGACAGGCAAGGCAAAGGGTACACGGGGGAAGTACCGAGCCGAGAAACTCTGTGCATCGATACATATTCTCCCGTACGTCAGACCTCTCTTTTTCTCTCTTTCCTTTCGACCCACCGGTAGAATTGTCCGGACGCACGCCCGGTGTCTTCTTTCCAGGCGCATGTGCGCCCTCTGCCAATTTTTTTTTTTTCCCCCTCTATCTTTCTCCTTTATTTATTTATTTACTCAATTTTTGTTCAATTGGCCACTCGGCTACCCATTTATTTCATTTACTTTTATCGGCTTTCTTTGGGTTCGATATAACGTTTAACCTTTTGTGCTCGGACATATTAAACACCATCGTATTTGTACGGACTGGTTCTCGAAGACCTGTGTAAATTTGAATGGAAATATTTTGCCGACGAGACAATATTTGTTCCATTTTTCTTTCACTGAGTGCTTCAATCATTTTATAATATAATGTTTAATAATTATTGATACAATATTGACACGACATTGATAATAGCGCAAGCATCAGGAAGTAGGGACAGAGTTAACACGTCCGCACGTGCTGCTAGGTATTTCAGGGCATTCGGTCGCCAAGAGAAAGAGAGAGATAGACATAGAGAGAAACTCTCGAGTTAAGTTTTAACGCGCTACGCGGCAGTTTGACAGGAGGGGGTGGACATAACCGTCAAATCCGTACGTATGTGTCTGCGTGTGCGAAATCGTCGCGTATAAAGATTAAGCTGAGAACTCTCGTGTGTCGGCTCGAATCACCACGGACACACTGTGGCGCGCGATTCTGTCGAGAACCGGAGGTGATGTGTCTCCCCCACGGTCATTAACGCGCCTCTTAACAGTCTTCGTGTAAAACGGTGCTGCCTCGTTCGGGTCCCCGATAATGCTTTGATTTATGCCATATTTTCGTTATATTGTTCATACGATTAGGATGAAAAATGAAAAAAAATATATAGATTGACGAAAAGATTTTTCGACTACGAACGAATTGAGCGCTCGGTTATTTTTTATCTTTAATTCCTCAAGGTCACTAGGCTAGACGGTAAAACTCAAGTTCAACATTGACTCGGTCGTAATATTTTCATAGGTTAGTCAGAACTTCCCTTTAATCGTGGATAATGATCAATTTGGCCAATCGCAGCGCTTTCAAAGAGAACGATTGGACTAATCCGACAGATGGCGGTAATCGCGTTCCGGAACTAATCGCGGCGTTATGTGCTCGAAAGGAGCGTTCCGATCGGTGAGATAGGATTTTTTAAATGTAGATTTCGCTGTCCATGGAGGGTGGGTGTTGACCTTGATTCGTCGACGAATCGTTCTGCTGTGCCCTGAACTTCCCCAACGTGCTGGTAGAAATTGAAAGCTTCGCAAGTCCCTTCAGAGTGGTGCAGACTGTCGTAAGATGTCGTCGGGTTCTTAAAGTTTATATTTCAGAATACTAAAGTCCTGAGAGTGTATAGAAAATGACACCGCGTGTTTTGAGACTCCATAAACGGTGTTTACGCGCTGAAGATGTGTTTCTTTTTTCTTAAATACCTATGAATTGTATTTATCATCGCAGTAAATGTCCATAAATGTGTTTAGCGCGTATCTCTCTCACGGTAATTTCGCCATTGTCTGTTTTCCGCATCCCGTGTGTGCCTCCAAGTGCCTACTAACCACTCCATTATCGGCCATTCGTTGCTTATACATAATGCGTTAATCGTCCGTACGACCGTTGCGAATAAGCGTGTACGAAAAATAATAATAATAAGAAAAAAAACATCTCGTGCGTCCGGACGTAACAAATCACGAGGGAGAAGAGGGGGAGGGGCGTAAGGAAGACCGTGTAAATCCGCGCTTGCGTCCCTATTCGCTGTGGCGATAGGTCGCGCGCACCTTTTCGCCTATCAATGACCGGTCACAGGCTTGCGCGCGTGAGTTTGTGTACGAAGGGGTGAGCGCGAAAGATAGAGAGAAACGCACGCCGTGTTGCTCTCTATATAGTATCTCCGGCAAGCTGCCCTCCTCTCCCCGTTCCTTCCCACCCCACCCCACCCCCTTAAGCTGATCAATACAAGCGCGCGCTACGTGCAAGGCCGTTCGCGTGTTACTGACTATAACGCCGGTTGTCGCTTCCTTCCTTTCGGCCACGTAGGGTTACCACAGTGGACGAATGTTACGTTCCTCTAACCTCCCCCCAATCCCTTTTTACGATAAGAGCGCCCCGGAGAAAAAGACAACCGATCCTTCGCCCCCCAAAGTGGTGCCCAATCACCGGCACGTGCCATTTGTCTGGCTTCTCAACCCTCTCCCCCACTCTTCCTTCCATTTTATTACCATGTAAATAATGCTGCGGTGCTCAAAATATCCCGTAACATCCCTTAATCAATTTCGTCCTAAAATCGATATGATTTTTCATTACGCCCACTATTCGGTTAGGATTGAGAATCTCGGACTTTGGATTTAGTCAACGTTCATATTTATAAACATTTTATGCAACATCGAATTTTCAATGTTTGACCAATATCGACACAATACAACGAGAACCTGGCGCTTCGCGACGATCAGCTGATACGGAGCGTTATCTGGTTGGCGCGCGCGAATAGGTGTTCTTAATAGTTCAATATTTCTTGGGTCAATAGACTATTTCTATAAATCGTGACACGGGCATTAGGCCTGAAATCATCTGGAACGGATTGGCAATCAAAGTTTTTTGTTTTCTTTAGTATTGCCTGAATATTTTTGGATTTTTCCCCTACGAAAATCGATTATACATGTTTCCGCCTTTAGAAAATGAATCCGCACATCAATTTGTGAACTATCGTACTTAATTGATTAATATAACTTGATATATACGTTCGTACATGATTTTGAGGAAAATATAGAATGCTGTGAATAAATATAATTTTTGCGAAACCATATTACAGGAATTTTAAGACATTTTCTAGTTCATTGTTGATCCCTTTAAGAAAAACATATTTATTCAAAAATTCAAGGCAATTCGTAGCTATATTCCGTAAATTCAAGAAATTTTGTTTGATTTTTTTTTTTTGAATAAATAGAAAATTAAAGTATACACAGCAAAATTCGAGTTTATTCGAGAATATTCCATAATCTAAAAGAATTTTTTGGAATATGTTTAAAAAAAATGTTCATAGTGTTAGATCGAAAAGTAAGCAAAAGGTTTGATAAATTTTCTATAATAAATCTACTGTAAGGCAGGTCAAATCACTATTTGAGATAAAAAAAAAATCGTCGTGTTCATTCAAAAATTGTTCTAGTGTTTCAATGATATAATGCCATGCAAATGATGAAAAACTCTGTTAATTATTTTATTTTCTTTCATAATTAATTTGCGATTTTTTGGTGGTTCTTTTTCATATAGACGGACCTCTGCGGCATAAAATGGAGGAAGCTCGTGTGGGGCGAGGTTACCGGGGGCTTTGGGGGTACCCCCCTTGAGGATCCGGTACTGTCAAGCTTCTCGAGGTGTCTAGCCGGCGATATACTGTGCGTATGGCGTCGCGTAGCAGCCTCACCCTCCGCTAATTCCGGACCAGGTGGCGGTGGGGGTGGCATTTTCGATCTTGGCATAGCACCCTCACCTGCTCCACCGCCATTGTCCCTCACCGCTGCCAAGGAACTCTGGATTTTTTGGTATGGCGAAGAACCCGATCTCTCTGGACTTGTTTCTCCCGAGCTCATCACTTGTGGTAAGTATCTTTTATTTTCATTTCCTATTTTTATATTTGTACGAAAACAAAATTCTTTTATTCGACGTCCAAGAGCAAATATTCAGTTATTACTCATCATCGCTATAATATATTTGAAACATTTAGCATTAAAGTTCATTCAAAACATCGATAAATCAATTTTTACTTTTTTGCAAAAGTTCAATTCGGAAGGAAAAAAACTCGAAAGTGATTCAGCCTGCAACATATTTTTTTTTAGCAATTACCGTATTATATTTATTAAAGCAATTTTCTAATATATTTATTTATTTTTTCATTTAAAAAATTGTTAACTCCATTTTGGTTATTGGAAAATGTATACATCGCATTGCTTTGCTTGGTATTGATTCTATACATTGAAAAGGGTAGAGAATTTGACTACGTGATCCGAAACACGTTCAATTACCCTCGAATCACAAGAGGTTTCCCTTGTGATTTGGTGCCAATGTGGCGCCAAAGGACCGCCCAGAGTTATCGTTTCGCGACAGGCCTACGATACTACTAAATGCGTTATACGGTGTAGCAAATGTTTGGATGCGGGAGAAGAGCTCACTGCTCGGGGTCACTGAACCGCGTTCGCGTTCCCAGTTCTCCCGCCACAATTTCCCTCTCCTCTCGATCTTTGCTCGGGCGCGTCGGAGAATATTGTATTCTCCCGATAGTGCTCGGTTTTTATTTTATTTAATTCATTTATTTACGATTAAATATAACTCATTTATTTCAATGCAAACCTTTATTTATAGAACCTAAAAAACTGCTTTTGTTTATCAATTTTTTATTCCGTTCGTAATCGTTTCGTATTCATCGCGATTTTTCAATCGGTCTTACCCAAAAATGCTCTTTGAAAATCAGCCCGAAAACGCAAACGGCTTTTGTTAAAAAAATATAAATAATTGTTAGTTGTCGAAATAGAAAAAATATACATTTTGCCGCCCAAACTGAAAATCGTGTAGTGAAGGTTTTTTTTAACGATATTGAAGCATGTGGCGACAAAACGTGTAGCGTGTGTGACTTTCGACACGCGCTCGCTCAGAGCCCGCGATAATAAACTCATTCATCGCTCGAGCCGCCGGTGTGACTGAATGGTTCTCTCTCTCCATCCCTCTCTCCCTCTTTCTCGCTCTTTTGCGGACCGCAAAGCACATATCGCGCCGTTCATCATAGAGCTCTTCACCAACACCTGAAATGTTCTAATTTTCGGGCAACATGTTCTAATGAAATTTGTGGCAATAAAAAAAAAAACAATTTTTATCGGTTTTTCATCCCCAATTATCTACTGAAATGAAATTGTTGTTTTTGTAGTGAAAAATACTTTTTTCTCGTAATCCCAGGATTTAACTTAATTTGCATTATCAGTCGAATTACGCGCATCAAAACTGCGTCAAACTACAATAATAAATGTACCGCTCGAAAGATAATCTTTTGTATTCCGTTTATAAAACAAAAGGGTAAAAAACGATATGTCTATTTTTATCGTTGAAATTTTATTTTTCATTCGTTTTTCATTCCCTAATTTGACGTATGAAATTTTTAATTAAAAAACTGAGGATTACTCGATTTTCCTTATCGTGTTGAAAAACAATAAAGATTCTGGCATTCAGAAACCTATAACCCCGTGGACGAGGCCAAAGCGAGAGCGTATGAAATTACGTATCCCGTGTTGGTTGAATCGAAGGTAACGGTATCGCGCTCGAATACATTTTCCACAATGTTGAGACTCGCCTACAAGTATGTGGCGAGCCTGCAGAGATGTGGCTACCGTTTTCTTCTTCACACGGAAAAACCATAACGAGACCGAATTGCGTTTCAACGGTTTTCTCGTGAAATTTCCATGACGCTCCATTATATTCTCGGTTTTACGAACATTTTTAATCTTCATTTGATTTTTATACGTACCATTGTTTAACCTTAAAATTCCTGTTTATTTTTTAGTGATTATAAGAAAAACGTATGTGTTTTAGTTTCATTTGTTTCGGGTAATTTTTATCTTTACCTTTTTACAATCCATTGCTTTTTTATGACAAAACAACACTGTTTTTTCGACACCATATTGGAAATCTTATTTCGCAAACATTGAAAACAGATTTTTGTTCGTACTGGAAACATTCCAACTCGAATTTGGATGACTACATCCGAGTTATTCCCAGTTCGCGTGATCTCAATTCTTCTATCTAATGACTTAATATTATAAACGTGTGTATACGTGTAAATGTAAAAGTGAGGGCGGTAATATTCTTTTTAGTTTAATTTCCTACGCGTCTATTCGTGATTATGGTTGCCCGCCTAATTTCTTCCATCGATGCACTTCTGTTCCACCCATCCCCCGGGCTCTCTCGTTGTTTATCGATCGACAGAAACACGTGTACTGGACCGGCCAGTGGTTGTCACTCGGCGACATAAGCTGCTAGCGAGGGAGCAGGAACGAGAGAAAGAGGGAGAGAAATGGAAAATCCGTGCGCCGGCGTCTGCGGGTTTTGATCGTTGATTCGCTACAAATTTGTGAGAGACGACAAAACACTTCGCCACCCCCGAAAAACATAAAACACGAAGACGCTCGAAAACGTTATATTTCCCTCTTGGTTCGTTGATGCTCCTTGTACAACAAGCGGCACTAAAAACCCAAGATCCATATTTCCATTGGCGAAGGATAAAGCGCGGGCTCACAGACTTTCACCGTAATATACATAGATGGCATGACGATCTTCTTTCTCTCTCATTCCCGCACTATTTCTACGTTCACGTCTCTTTTCTATTCTCCCGTAACGAAACAGTCAGCTTCTCCCACGCTCCTCTTACTTTTTCATCTTCTCTCTCTCTCTCTCTCTTTCCCTCTCGTGCTCTCAGACTTTTTTCATTTCACAATGTAACTTCTATCCTTCGTTTCTCCCACCTACTTTTACGGACACGAGCTGATGCATCGATTGCTAAACTCTCCGCTGCGTTCATCCATCTCGCCCTCTTTCTCGTAACAAATGTACGTAATTGAAATGCCTATGCGACCCTAGCAGCAAATTTTTGGACTATTCAAGATGGCGCCTGTAAACACGTTTTTGAATATCTGTTCACGCCGTGAACCTTCATTTTTTTACGACCCCAGCGTAAACAAAGAAATGGCCCATTAAAAATTGCACCGGAAAACACGTTTTTAGACATTCACACATATATACTGTAAACGGAAATACTGACCTATTTTAATACTTTTTTTTGACTTATTTTGCTCGTTTTACAGAAAGTGAACAGGGCTCCTGGGAGAGTGGTCTATCCTACGAGTGTCGATCCCTTCTCTTCAAGGCTCTCCATAATCTTATCGAACGTTGCCTCCTGTCTAGAGATTTCGTTAGACTTGGCAAGTGGTTTGTTCAGCCTTACGATGGATTTGAGAAACATCGATGTAGCAGGTAAATAATTGATAAAACATTATTGTTCTCTATGTTCTTCAATATCGATACAATGATTCTTAATTATTTAGTCGATCTTTTGCTCAACACTGATTGTTTTCTTATAACTTTCTGTAATTAATCACGATTTAATTTTATTACTTTTATACAAATTATTAAAGTATTGTATTTTAACACAAAAAAAATGTCA
>JABSMR010033828.1:0-15975 GCA_018902295.1 Dusona sp. PSUC_FEM 10030013
TGAAACGAGAAAAAAAAAAAAAACAATAACAACAACAACAACAACAACAACAACAAAAAGAATCTAATATAAATGGATACAATTCACGCGCCGCCTGAGTTGTGAAATTGACGAGTACCGTACCCGCAACAGCGTAAGATGATGGGGAGACGAAAAAAATGTTCCAATTAGTTTGTCGGTACGTTATAGGTGGCCACCATGGTCGATCTACCAAAAGGTTACGATTTTTATTTTTTGTTTAGTTCGACATTTCTATCCGAGATTCTTGATTGCGACGGTGTTATCTTATTGACAGATTAATACTGACTATAACTTATTTCGTATCTGAGTTGTACCGAACAATTAAACGATTAAGAGAGCTTTTGTTTATTACGATTAACGCCCGCAATTTATTCACCGCCTTTAACGATTACTTTTTTGTTCCATTGATACGTTCGAATTCGGCCGAGAAGTCGGCGACTTTGTCACTCCGGCACTCGACCTCATTTTCGAAGTTTCGAAGCTTCGAACATATACGTATGTATTTATTTATAAATGCGATATAAAAAAGAAATCTTTCGCCCGAAACAATAACCCGAGCTTTTGTGCAAGCGTTCTTTATTTTTTATTCCCCCCGAGCACGCACGGGAATAACGAAATATAAATCAAATTAATAATTGGACAATTCGATTATCAACATCGTCTCTGGAACTGATCGTTTGTCAAAAGCAATTAGCAATTCCCAACTCGTGCGATATAACTTACAATTAAGCGCGGGAAACCGCGCCCAATTTTTCTATATAAAAGCCACTATACGCCTTTTTTTCTTTTATTTCTTTCTTTTTGTCTGTCTCTCGTCGTCTCTTTTATTCATTTTTGGAATCAGTGACTAGTTAATCGCGTTTTTCGCGCCGTTCGGACTCTCTCGCTCGCTATTCACCAGAAGATCAAACGAAAATATCGTCAGAAACGGACTCATTTGGAATTTCTTTTTTTTTGGGTTGACTTTACGTAGTTCTTCCCGGAAGAAAAAAAAATGTAGCGTTAAGTTATTACTTGAAATAATAAAAAAAGAAAACAAAACGACGTAACGTTTTGCTGAATATTTTCGGAGGAATCATTTGGATTACCAATAAAACGTAAATAATTTGGTTGTGTTTGTTCTATTAATAAGAAAGAATAGAATGCTGAACGAAGAGATGGTGAGGAATTCGAACACGGTCCGTTTCTGACAAGAAGAGATGTCCTCATTAGCAGAGGGGACTCAATCGTTGTCTTGCCGATGAAGGGTGAGGAGACGAGTCCGTGTTGTGCATGTTTAATTGTCGTTGAGAAATGAAGGAGGGGAGGGGGCGGGGGGTAGAGTAGGAGAAGGAGTCGGAGAAAGAGACGGCCCTCACGGGGTCGTCGAGGTCAAGAACGTTGGATCGACCGCGGCCAACTTCGCAGTGAGAAAAGCGTGCATACAGAACAACAAATTCTGCAACTGTGAGCATTCCAATTCTTTGGTCTCGATAGCGATACTATCGATCTCTTGAAAATGTAATTTCAAGCGACTCTTGCCATCGTCGCTGGAGCCTCTCAATTGCGAGAATTTGTAACGCCACACGACCTCGCTCATGTTCTCGTATGACAGAGAGAATCCCTGAGTCCATTCGAGAGTGAGACCGGCACTTTTGGAGTTAAAGGTAACCGTGAAAGTTTTGCTCTTCAAGTGAGTTACGGCGGAGCATACGGCGGTGTGCCAGGCGGCCTCGACCCGCAATAATTCCTGCCTGGTCTCGACGCTCAAATAGCGTGGCGCTTTCCCGGGACTCTGTGCCAAAAAGCAGTGCTGTCTCTCGTCAACGTTCTCCGATTCTCTCATCACTCGGAACATCGTCTGATAGACCTTGAAGGTGAGCGCGCATCGTGTCCAATCGCCAATGTTGCAGGGCGGTGTCTCGAACAACAAGAGGTCCGGACCTTTCAACGCGAGGAAACGCGGCCTGTAACTCTGCCAGGGTTGATTGCTATTGCTTACCGCTTCGTTCACCCAACCCATGTACTCTATTCTCTCACCCACACCGAAATTACGATTGTACAGTTTCATCTGAAGATGCGTCAAACCCGTTATATTGTCGGTTATGTATTTTAACCACTGGCTCAATATTCCACTGTCGTCGCAGTGGATCACTCCTGTACGGGCTCCGTTTAGACCCCGAACCTCAAAAGCGTTACGTCTGAGTTTATCCGTACCGAAGATGTATCTCGTCACGTACGCCATCATCAATGGAACTGAAAAAAAAAACACGTTAGTTTCCCGTTGTCAATCCACTCCTCGCAACAACCAATTATAATTTATTAAATATCCGCTGCTCACCGGTTATTACGTCAATCCACTTTTTCAAATGTCCCGAAGACGAAGATGACGAGGCATTTGAGCCGTGTCTGCTGTGACCTAGTTTTGGACTTCCTCCCGAACGTCTCTTTGCCGAGACCCATTCTTCCTCAGCCTCGCCATTCGCGCAGTTGTCCAACTTTTCCTCTTTCTCTACAATGGCCGATACAACGTCGTTCCAATTATGAAACGTATCAATTTACCGAATGATAGAATTTTAGAAAAAAAAACAACGAAAATCACTTGAAAATTACCATTTTTTTGGAGAAACGGCTTTGCAGCGCGATAGTGTTTGACCGTGAGGACGACAAGGTCACCGGCGTTTCTAAGGATGTTCACAGCATCGTCGTGATTGCACGCAGTGATGTATTCACCGTTCACTGTATATCGTTAATGCAAACGTATCTTTGATTATTTTCAGTTTCATGCTAAAGAATATTTTTGTGCCAAAGCACCATTCGCTCTGTTATTCTTTCATCCGGGCGTGCTCAGTTAAATTTCATGGCCGCTGCTCGTCAAGAAAATTTCATGAAAAATCAACAAAATAAAAATTGAAGGCAAAGAGCCGGGTGTGTTATTCAACGAACCAAGATCGGTGTTCTTTTGTTAAGAGGGAACAATAGAATTGTATCACTCGTCGCAATATTGGAAAGCTGTCGCTACCTTCTGACGAGGGAGTCCAATATGACTGGGCGAACGAGCATTTACATTCATCAACCGATTGAAGCATCGACGAAAATAAACAAAGAGCCAAAGAGGGGATAAAGAATTGTCAATTATTTTTACCCTTAATTATGGCATCTCCGACAAATAATTGGCCACACTGGTCGGCGGCTTGACCCTTGTAAATTCTTGATATAAGAACAGGAAGTTTGTGCTCCGCGCCTCCTTTGATGCTTAGGCCGAGTCCTCCTATTTTTTGCCTGGTTATCTGGACCATTCGCTCTTTGGCGTCCAATGGCGGTTTATTGTGATTTGCTGCCTGCTAGGTATGAAAAAAAATCAGAATTTCACGGAGCTCTGTTCAGGGCAGCGAAGAAAAGAATAAATATAAAACTGTACCTCTAAATCTTCTCGCTGGAGTTTCAACACTTCCATAGAAAGATTGAGCCGCATAGGCACGGGTTTGCTCTTTCCGTCGCTCACCGTGACCATACCCGTTCTCACCTGGTAAACATAATCATATTTTTTCTTTTTTATATCTATCGCAACGATATAGATTTGCAAATATAAAAAGTGAACGAAAAAATGAGAAAGACAATTGGAGGATAAAAATGTCAAAGCCATATATCGTAATATAAATAAAAGTACGATGATCGCGTGGTAAATGTCAATGAGTGTTATCAAGAATTCATACTACCTGAAGATGCCTTCAAGACCGTCTCGGCACACAAACACATACACGACTTATTGATCTCGATAAATCATGAAATGAGAGACAAAAAGTTGTCTCATGGGTTGTGTGCGGGAGTGAGCGAGCGAGCGAGCGATCGAAGAGGGAGAGCAATTTTGTTCTATGAATGATATGACATATATAATTACCGATACCTTCAGCTTCTGATCAATCTTCTCCTCGATCGGAGTACTCATTTTCGTCGCGTTGATTCTCATTACTTCGTTTTATTCAAACTCGTTTAAACCTCGTGCTGCCTCGCTGTCTACCAGCCAAAAATAGCTCATCGTTCCTGTTGCCGCTCTTACGGAGGGATGCACGACGACGACACGAGTCGTTGATACATCGCTGCTGTACGTTCTCCAAAGTAGTAACATTTTCACGGAGATCCTTTATTTTCACTTCGCCCTATCAAGCTTTTCAATTTGTCATTCTACTTCCGGTATATTTCCCCACTACGTACAATTGGTACAATACATCCCGCTGCACTTTTTGTACGATATAGCTATATATAAATCATCCGGGCACCGATACCCCTATCACGACTCTCCTCAGCGTATCGAGGAACACTGAAACTGAACACTGGAGAAATATCCTTCCTCCGCCCCCTAAACCCGTCCAACTCTTTTCTCCGCCGTCCGCCGCCGCGAGCCACGAGCGCGCGAGGCAGCGTGGAGCGCAGTGCACTTCGCGCAACGAGACCTTCGCGAGCGCGCAGGCTCGTCCGATAGATCCTGTCACTGCAGTTTTACATTTGCGCCCCCCTTTTCTTTTTCTACTCTCCCCGTACGCGCACAATGCCGCGCTCTGTTTTATTTCATTTTTTTTGAATGAAACACAAAACTCATCCGTACCCAGCGACAAGCGTTAATTTCATCCCGAGCCTCTTATAGAACTGCTGCACTCCCCCCCCTTCCCCCCTCCACACTGGCCCCTCGCGAATATACTAATTAATTTCGCAGAGCTACGACAGCGAAAAAAATTGAAACCACAGCCGCAACGTTGCATAAGAGTTTTTTTTTTTATGGGCCACTTCATATTCGCTTAAATTCGAGATTTCTGGTTAAGGAATCAAAACTACGCAGGCATTGACGATTATATATTTTTCAAGTTTTTTCAATTTTTTCTGGTATTGCGTATTTATTTCGCACACACAATTATTTATTTATCTACTTAATAGTTTTTTCGCATTAACAAATGTTTATTGATTCCCGTAACGTATAGCTTATTTTTAATAGACAACAAACGTGGGTTGACAATTAATTTTGATTAAACTCGAGCGACGTATATTCGTTCGTTAATATAATTATTTCTCATGGCTTTCGTTAGATTGGCATAAATTTGTACATCGAGTATATACATTTTTAATAGTCATGTGCCAATAGACGTGGTACTTTGAACCCGATTCCATAGTTACACTTATAAAAATATAATAAAAAAAGTTCTGTTGAATATCACGAATTTTTTTTTCATTTTACTAAATACAACGTACTTTTTATATATACATAAGAATAATGGAAAAATTCTGACGCTCTTTGGTCTTAAATATAATTTCCAATTGGTCGATGAAATAATGATTAATAAAAAAAAATCAGATATAACACAATGAATAGATGAATAAAATGTGCTAGAGCCTCAACATATCACCATAATTGATCCGTCGTACAGGTTTCCTATTCAAATGAGATCGGCGACTATTAGTCGGTGAGAAAAAGAAATTTTTTCAAAAAATCGTAAGCAGCGTTAATAACGCCCCAACTTACGAACGAGCGCATGTAGTTCAAATGAACGCCCTTGTAAAAACTTGTAATACTACGATCGCGCAAAATCCACAATTCCCGCAGGGCGACGCTCATTTTTTCAAAATCACCGCCAATCTTCGACTGCATGTGGATTTTAATAACGTTCATCGGATAAAAAATGGTACTCGTGAAACCTCCGATCAATGCCCCACTGACGAAATTCCCGATCAATGACTCGTTCTCGCCCATTATCGTTTTCGAGTAATCCCTCAACGTGAAAAACGTCAAATTTGAGAGACCGTTGCGATAAATAATTGGTACGAGACCACGATAACACTCGGCGATGCCGTAAGTGCTTAATAAATAACGGAAGGCGTGAGTCGTGTTCTTGAACTTATTGTGGTAGCGCCAGTCCTGCAACAACGTTTGCACCCGCTCGAGAGGCATTAACATCGCTTCCGTCGTCCCGGCAATGTTAGCCGCCAATACCTTCGCCAACACTTTTCTTTCCGTCAATCTCGTCAATCGTGTTCTGCAACCTTCGTAAACGCTGAACATTATGCTCAGCGACAATGTTTTCTGACACAGGGGTGGCAATATTCCTCTATAAAGCAGTCTTAGCCCTTCTCTGGACAATTGTCTGACTGCCGTATTCGCCGGCACACCTTCCAATATCTGAAACACCAATTTATACTCTTTTATTTTTAACTGCTGATTTTTTTTATCGTCCTCCAATACCTCTCAAGATTGTTAGAAGTAATAATCAAAAGTCTTCCAAAAAAATGATACAAATTGCCTAATTTTTGGAGCTGTATCTGCTTTGTTATCTTTTTTCTTTGTAAATAAAACTTGATTTCTTGTGAATAATTTGTTTTTAAAAATGAATGAATCTTAAAAAATAATGGTAAAGAAATTTGGTTTTAAATCCAGTCTATACGTAACATTTGTTATTTATAAATAAGTTTGAGAAAGACGCAGCAAAGTTCACTCACCTGTCTAAATATAATTTTATTAATGGGATAAGTCACTGCGACATTTATAACTGCAGCTCCCCAACCGCATATGAATTCTTTGCTGTCATCCGAGG
The DNA here is from genome assembly GCA_018902295.1 of Dusona sp. PSUC_FEM 10030013. Classification (NCBI taxonomy): domain Eukaryota; kingdom Metazoa; phylum Arthropoda; class Insecta; order Hymenoptera; family Ichneumonidae; genus Dusona; species Dusona sp. PSUC_FEM 10030013. The sequence goes on from JABSMR010033828.1 coordinate 6,582, forward strand.
TAATTTTCATTAAAGACGTGATTGTTACACGGTGGGAGAGATGTTCAGAATCATGTGAATCTTCAGCAGCAATGACGGTCGGAAATATACTATCTTCTGTCCAATCCATTATTTACAAATTTATTCTGTCTTCGGAGCGGAGTACGTCTGATAGTCGAAACCTATATGAATAATTGATGTAGAGACGCGTAATTGATATATTGAATTTTGAGACGCATATAGAAAGGCGAAGTCGACAGTCTGCGTTATGCGGGGCGACAAAAAGTCAAACCCCTTAAAACACGCTAATTATTTGTTACACGATAATTCGTCCGTAAACTCGTTAAGATTACATAATTCGGGGCTAAATTGAAAAAGCAATAAACAGACTTACGAAAATATGACTGTTTCTCGTCAAGTCGGAATGAATTTGTATTTTCCCTCAATTATCCTATCCACCATCGATGAAAATATTTTTCATTCAACATCTCCGAGAATTTGCACCATTTATAAAGACGCTGGTGCAAACGAAATAAAAGATCAACGTTCACCCGCGAGTATATAATGACGGAAAGATTGTGGAGTCGGATAGATTTCGGACGTTGACTGATCACGAAAATATTCAATTATCGTGGGATTCCATGCTTCTAGGCAATTTTTCATGCTTTTAAAACTTCTGTACCTCCGACTTGTGGGGAAACAAAAAATTCTTCCCAATCACCCTAACCCACCAAACCTGATATACCGTAACCTATCTTATTGTGAGAGTTTCTAGGTTATGTTGTGACAGCTGTTTTTTTGCGCTCAGGACGTCAGACCCGTCAGATGGTCAAAACAAGCGCGATGCTGCTGCTGCTGTAATCAAGCAATCTCTAGTGGCACATTCCCTAGAATACAGGGAGATAACAAAAATCTTTTTTTTTCTTCTACTCATATTTTAAACTTTGGGGATTGATATAAAACAAGTTTTCATTGATCGTTGAAAAGTTTATTTTTATGAATTGTTTTTCTTAACCACAAGAATTATTTGGTAGAATGTGAGGTGAGTGCGAAATGATAAACGAAAATTGGGCTCATGCGAGTGGAAAAAATTCAACCAAAATCATTCGTTCGGCTCGTGGTCGAGTTCCTTATCCGCCTGTCGACTCGTTATATATACGTGATATTGCGCAAGACTTTCATCAACAGTCTTTCGCAGCAGTTATTCGGTTACGCAGGGTCATTTAACGTGATTGTGTACGATATCGTAACAATAATAGTATTTGCGTGTTGATGCGCATTTCTTTTTCCTCCCGCATATTTCTGCACGTATTTCATCACGAAATATCTCTGAGACGCGATAAAACAAATGATCTCGAGTTTTTACGAAAAAATCGTCGGTGGCTCACCACCTGCGGGGACAAACGAGCCGAAAATTCTGTGCGTTGGTAATCCGTGTCTCGACATTGTGCACGTTTGCAAACACTATCCGATTGAGGATTCAGACGAGAGGTATCGCACTCATGCTTATTCTACAATTGTATATATTTTTTTTTTCAAGCTTGAATTATATGGGCTTATTAATAGTATACATAAAACTGTCTTGTATTGGATGCACCAATTCGTAATATTTTTTGTAGACGATCCAGTGTAACAACAAAATGATAATAATACTTCTTGAAAATTCGGTTGATGATATTAGTTATTCGTTCGAATTCAAGGGCATGAGTTTCGAGTTTTGTTGAGTTTACCTATTCGAAATGTCAGGAAAATCGTCATTTGTATTGTTAAAAAACAAATCAATCGTTCCTAATAATAGGGACGGAGGAATATTATTGTTAGAAAAATGAAAAATTTTTCAGATGTCAAGAGTACAGATGGCAAAGGGGAGGAAATGCGTGCAACAATTGCACGGTTCTGTCGAAGCTAGGCACGGCGACAGAATTTTTGGGAACCTTGGGAACGGGCCATTACAATTGGGATTTTCTCAAAGAAGACATGAGAAAATATAAAATAGATTTTTCCCACTGTCCTGTGCTGGACGGAGTGGAATGTCCCACGTCGACTGTTATTCTCACGCTCAATACTGGATCCAGAACTATTTTACATTACAATTCCAATTTGCCTGAATTAAAATTAGAGGACTTGGAAAAGCTTGATTTGGAAAATTACAGTTGGATACATTTTGAGGTATTAATTACAACAATCATATAAATTATACTGCATTTACGACATGAAATCATAATGTATTATTTTTCCAGGGCAGAAACGTTCCTCATGTTCTCTCAATGATGCAATATGTAGAAAGTTATAACAACGATGTAAGAAACAGTGAGAAAAATTCGAACGACGCTGCAAGAAAAATGACAATAACAGTGAGCGTCGAGTTGGAGAAAAAAAATATTGATCTACTTGATTTGCTGCCATACGCCGACGTCGCTTTCGTCTCTAGGGACTTTGCAAAGACCAGAGGATACGGCAACATGGGTGAAACCCTGAAAAATATGGGGAGAGACGTCAAGTCTGGGTGAGCAACAAAACAGTGAAAACGTTAATATATCAAATTTTCTAACGAAGTTATATGAAAGATCTGTTTGGTTGTTTAAATCCGAGAGAAGACAAAAAAAATACTATAGTTCTCATTAAAGTTAATGAATGGATTGAAAATTTAAAAAGTGAATAATTATTTTTATTTTCAAGGGCCGTGATCGTTTGCGCTTGGGGCGACAGAGGGGCAATGGCGAAAACTCCGAACGGTACGATAGTTCAATCGCCGGCATTTTCGCCGCCGGAAGTGGTCGATACCCTTGGAGCGGGTGACACATTTACGGCAGCGACATTGCATTATTTGAACATGGTAAAGATTTCGCGGAGAAATATTCAAGCTGCTCGAGCGCGCGAGATTAAGGAGCAGAGGAGAGCCGCGGAAGCGGCGCAGACGATGGCAGATTTGGCGTCGTCTTCGATTGAAGGGAAAATCGACGGAGAGTCGCAACGAGAAATAACGCAAAATTCTGATATTGAGAGTCTCGAGTTCGGTCGAACGGAATTTATCAATAGGAGAGTTCTTCAAGGGGCTGTAACGTTTGCTTGTCGCGTCGCCGGTTCAAAAGTCGGCTCGCGAGGCTACGACGCCATTTCACGAGCACCCGAAGATCTTTTGAGCAGCAGCATTGCTCGTTAAAACGTCCTCCAACATTTTCTAACCGCCAATTTGATAAAAACCGACCTCCAAATCTGTACATACGCCGATTACATATGTTATCATAATGTATAGATATTATATATTTTTTATAATACATATATAACACCAAACAATATCTAATAATACTCTCTCCTATTGTAACGCTCCATCTTGGTCAATAATTTCATTTAATTCTATCGCTCAGTCGGTTAATGTATATTACGAGAATAATTTTGTTACATTGAACTTTCGAAACATTGAAAAAACAATGTTTCGTTGCGATATCCTTGCTTGTAGACGCGATCAAGAACGATTTTTTGTGACGACAAAGTATAAATTTATTCGAAAGTTTGTCTTTTGATTTCTTTAGAACGTAGTCGCAGTAACTTGCAAATCTTATTGGTCTTTCAAATCAAAGTAAAACGCTGTTGTTGCGTATTTACAAAAATAAACGTCACCTAAATCATTAAATACATTCGGTTATCGATATTCTTTTTTTATTTAATTATTATCATTATTTTGTACTTTCTCACTCCCCCATTTACTCGACGGATTCGACTCCACTGTCGAGAAAATCTGCCAGCAGTAGCCAAACTCTCTCCGGGAAGTTTCTGAAAGGATAGTAAAGTTTTAAGAATCGTGAGACTCGCGACGCGAATCGGAATTGAGGCTTTTCGGGGCTCGAATATAACAATCACCTTATTGTCGTGTTTACGCGGTACCAATAACCCGGGATCGAAACTTCGGTGTAGTTGCGTCTTTGCGACGAGACTATTTGCTCCGCTGCCTCCCGGGGAGTCACGAGGGCCATTAAACTGGGAAACCTGTAAGGAATCGGTCATAAAAAAACGATCAACGGACTTGGAATGACACGCAATTAACGTCGGTGAAGCAAGGCTACATTAAGCAAGCATATATGTTTTTTATAGCAATTATAAGAAAATATATACGATTATGTAAATGTTTTTACGTATTGTATTGTGACAATTATACGTTTAAAGATGTTGTATCTGATTGAAGCTCGACGACTCAATAACTTCGGTAGTCTTGAAAAAAACGTCAATTTTTTACAGACCTGATTTTAGGTTTTTTACAGAGTCCGGTGTCGACCATGTACGGATAAATGGTGGTGAGTTTAACGTTGTTCGGTTGGCCGCGTTTGTAAAAGCGAAGTTCCTCGCCGAGAGATTCCATGAGACCTGCGATAACGATTTAAAAAGTCGTAAATAAATAATTCATCGATAAACTGTTGGAAGAAAAGGCTGCGCTCACCTCGGACGGCAAATTTAGATGCGCAATAAGGCACGATATTCGGCAATCCCATGAGTCCGGCTATGGAGGACATCGCGACCACGTGACCATGGTTTTTGGCAATCATGCTCGGTAAGAACGCTTGAAGCATCTTTGAGAAGAGAAGGAATCGCGAGTTGATAACGAAGATTTAATTAATTTCCTCGGTGGTGTGCTCGAGGAAAGGATGACACGGCATTATGCCGGCGTTATTAACAAGAATCGTAACATTTCCGGCTTCGGACTTGACTCGTTCGGCCGTTTTAAATACTTGGTCGCGATTGGTGACGTCACATCTATACATTATGAAATAGTGTGTAATTTATATTAGTTACACATTAGATATATAGTTTTGTAAACGATTTACAACGAGAGAGAGAAAACAAAACTGATAATTAACATACTGGTAGGCGCGAGGCGAATTTGCTCCAAGTTTTTTTATCTCATCAACTGTCTCCTGATTGCCTTGAGGATTGATGTCCCAACAAACCACCGTGGCACCGAGACTCGCATATTTCAGTGCTATTTCTCGACCAATTCCATGACCCGCTCCCGTCACCTAGTGTGCCAATAAAACTTTATTTTAACGAAACACTCGGAAAATCATCGATACGTTCGTCCGCGTTGATTCTCAATTTTACGACTATTTTATACTGCTTCCTTTCAATTAATTTCAATTGGAAGGATCAATCTATTGACATCGAACAATTTGATCCTGTGAAAATTCACGTTTGAATGCTCAAATTTTCTAAAACTCTAATTTTAATTAACACTAGTAATAAATTGTCAATTGTCATTTGTAAAATATAATAAAAATTCAGAAACGGATATGTCTCGTAACATTTTTTTTCCTTCGTATATTCCCATTTCTACGCGGAAATTCGATACATCTGCTCCGATAGCATTATATACCAAGTGTATAGGAACGCTACTCGTAAAATTACGGCATCGATATTCCGGTATCGTATGCAATCCTATCGTTATTACAGACATTTGACCGCACAATATACAATACTTTTATTACTGTTATTATTACGTTACTTCCTTATAATTTCATTCTTAATAGTCGGAACACGCACGCGAAAACATTTCGCAATTCTAAATAAAATATTACCAAATTTGTTCATTTTTTCTCAGAATCAATACCCATGAGTACAAAAGTTCAGAAAAACAATTAGAGTAATTTGTCACTTTATTTTATCCTAAAAATCATCTCTGAAAACCGCATCCGAGACAACAGTTCAGCTTTGAAAAAAAGTAAAAATTTTTCATTCTTTTTCGCATCAAATTCAAACTATTACAAATTATGTAGTAAGAATGTTGTACACGAAACAGATTTTGTTGTTAAAAAAAAATTATGCTGTTTACTGATAAGTTTACTATCAATGATAAAGTGTAATAACAAGATAAGTTTCTCTGCAATTTACTTGTCTTATCTCCGGAGAGAAGTAATAATATGTTCTGAGAACATGAGAAGTGACCTTGTACGGGTTCAAGAACATCTGGTATATGAGAAATAATGAAGATTTCAAAGCTAAAAATAGAACTAGGCAACGTGCGTCACTTGATGTTGCAGTGTGCATAGTGCATGGTAATTGCATGCGAATCTTGCATCTCTTAGTGCGTTTCAACAAAACGGTGCAAGACAAATAATAAACTATTTACCCTTTGGGTTGGAAATTGTCCGAAGAGATCGGGATGAACGGTAAAATAAAATGGTCTGAGAGCTGTAGAAATTTCGCCTGTGCTCAAGGCTCTCACAGTTTCTTTTCTGCAAAAGCTGCACAATAAAATGTTCACAGATTAGAAAAAAAAAACATTCTATTGCTTCATCAATAAAACGAATTGAAAAATAAATTCATTTCGAACCAAATGAATTCGTAAATTTGTCTTTTGATTCTTATTATTTTGGCATTAAAGATTCATAACGAAAAATTGTTTCAAAGGACAATGGAATTGTACGTGGTTCAATTGCGTTGATTTTATCACTTTAGGAAACGCACGAAAAAATATAGCCTCGAGAACGTAAATTTTATTTCGGAGTATTAAAATATGTTGAATTTTTTGTATCGAAAATATCAAATATAACTCACCACTTTCTCAGCGAACAGTACATGATTATGGATAAATTCAATGTCGCGAAATATCGCGTTCCCGAAAAATCATAACAAAAACAATACGATTATTATTTATTTATTGTACTATTTTTTTCCATAAACAATAAGCGATGCGTTATAATGCATCGAACTAGACTCTGGGAACGATTCATTTATCACCGAACGAAGAATAATTAATTAATTATTATCGGTTGGAATATGTCGATGCAATAATAACACAAAGACCGCGAAGCATCGATGACAATGCTGCTCTTGCGTAGATCGCTGCAGCTGGTGGAACGCGTACACAACACTGACAATTCACAATACTGGGAGACACAGACAAGGCATTCGGGAGGTAGCGTCGTTTGGTGGTAAATTTTTCAACTAAAATTTGAAGCACGCGTATTTATCTGCAATAATAAACGCGGCGATATAACAATTAAAACGAAATGATAAAATGTCATTACAGAACAATCGGATTGCGAAGAATACCTTTTATCCTCTTTGGTTAACCAGTTATTACATCGAATCATTCGAATACGCAAAAACCAGGCATTTTATGTAAACATCAATAGATGGAGAAAAGGGGGTCACACAGCACGTTAGATTTTCGAGCAGCTGACTACAACAAACGTGCGCATGCGTAGTGTAATGTGCTGTTTGTCAACTTATTACCATAAAGGCATAACTCCACACATTTTTATATGTTAAACTCTCTGAACGGTACTATTCCGTTGCGCAATAGTCATGTTATTTTTCACAAGCTGTCAGAGCCTTTGTCTTTATTTTGACGAAATGTCACGATGACATTTAGGGAAGATAGAACGACGTTTTCCGATTCGTTGTAATCTATTATCTTTTCAAAAATATTAATGCGTGCTATTTTTTTTTAAATCAGCGTTGCCAATTGTTACATTCTGAAAAAACGTGTGATAATATTCATTGAGAGTAGGTCAGTTGACATTTTTACAGAGCTCGTAAACTCGCGAAGTTTTCCGAAGGTTGGAGCAGCCATTTTTTTTCTACTTTGATATTATTGTTTTGATAGTTTTGATTCTGCTATTTGTATCGTGACTTCATTTTAGTGTTAGTCACTCAGCGAAGTTCGTCAGTGTCTCTATTATGTAGTTATGTTAAATTTTATCTGAGAGCTGTGTCTCTCGTAACACATGCGAGCAGCTTCTTCTTTTCCTTGGTTGGCTATCTCCCACAATATAGGCAATGTGCCACATGCGAGCAGCTTATTCGATACCACACGTTGCATGGATTTAACTGGTGGCGGGAGAGGAGCGGAGGTTCAAGAAAAGAAGGATTAACGAGCGTCCGAATCGTTAGAATGTTTTTTTTATCATCGTCCTTTCGTATGTATTGTTCGCACTGTGTGACGGGTTAAACGTCATGACAGCTGCTTCCGATCACTACTGTCTCAGTTACTCGAAAGCTGCGGATCCGCGATGCTGTTATTCTTATTTCGTTTGACGTTATCCGACGATAGATAAAGCACGAAACGTCAAAATACCAAATTCGTCGCGCGTACACAGTGAAAAAATCGTTATTCTCGTCTCAACAAAATTCTCGTTCTCACTGTCGCGAGCGATTTTGAAGAATTGTCGAATCGTTGAAAAAATTTGCGTAAGTGTATTTTTTCTTATCGTCTTGTTGTGACGCATGCGTTTTAATTGTTTTATCAAATGCCCTGTGTTTTATGTTTATTTGTGTCATGTTATGAGGAAATAAGTGATTCGCAAATGAAAATTTGATACTTTTTTATCGCTCAGTTTGGAACGCGATCTGCCAGAATTTTCAAAAGTGTCATTAAAACAAATTCTACTTTTTTTTCAACGAAAATGAAGGAACTTAGACAATTGAAGTCTCATTTACAAATGAATAGTACAGCCTTGATAAATACGCTTCGACTCTTTTAATTTCACCCTTTCCTACATATTTTCTTTCACAAAAAACATATTTGGAGATAAATTGTCGCCCGTTTTGGTTTTCAAACTTTTTTTATCCTCATAATATTTTCAACTCTTTTTAATATCTAACAAAACCTCATTTTTTCTTGATTTTAAGAAATTACCATGGAATACTCAATAAATAGAAGACCTTTACTGAGAGGTGGAAGCGACAGTGAATTTGAAGATGAATTTGAAACGGAGGTGGATGACGCAAGCGTTTCTGTACCCGATCAGAAACCATTTTTCAAGCCTCGTCAACCAACCGACAGATTTCATCTCGCTTACATGGTTTTTTATCTACTGGGAATGAATACTTTGATTCCATGGAGTTTTTTCATGACGGCGGATGATGTGAGTACTGGAAAATAAGAAAATTGAAGAATTTTAGTTTTCCAATCTAATCGAGGAACTAAATGTAATTTCCAAACTAAATATCGTTGTGTCATAATTGACTCTGTTTCCCTACAGTATTGGATGTACAAATTTAGAGCCATTCATCCAAATAATACAGGACATCACAACTACACGCATACAGAAATATTGGAAAAGAGGACAGATCTCCAAGCAAATTTTACCTCGTATTTAAATGTATCTAGCGCGCTGCCCAATACCTTATTTTTAATAGTCAATACTTTCATCAGCAAAAGGTAAATTTTATTGGGATAATTTATTTTTATCTTTTTCTATAAATATTCCAAGTTATTGATCGAATGGTTTTAACGCGAAAATTGCTGAGGTTCGGAGTTATCAGTATTTGATTAATGGCCAAAAATATTTATGAGCTCGAAAATTTGATGCCTAATCGAATATAACATTTTTGGAATTTTTTATATTTGAAGTCGATCGTTTCAGGAGTCTCCACTTGTTGATCAGATACCCCAATTATTTTCGGTCGATAAATATAA
>JABSMR010033939.1:0-15960 GCA_018902295.1 Dusona sp. PSUC_FEM 10030013
ATAAGATAATTTTAAAAAAATCAACGAAATATACATATTTCATTTGAACACCTTTTGCGTGAATCTGAAACTCGAGGAGGCGAAACTAATTGGTCACTCGCCATTGAACTTGAAAAACAAAGAAATCCCTCGACCGGCACGTGTATTCACTATTTGCTCATTTACTTAGTACGCTGATACATCCTTTTGAACTTCTATTCTTAAGGACCCTGTAAGTCAATACCCTAAGGGTAAAGAAAGAAGTTGACAAAAAAAGATTTCAAACCCGCCTTCTAATCATAAAAATAAAAATAGTTTATTCATGTATTACACAAAAATGTTGACTATTATTAATGTAACAACAAAATATAACAACAAAATATTCTCATTTTTAATTCGATTGCTACCACCCAAAGGCTTAGGGTTGAATGAAATTTTTGAAACGTCCTTTCAAATATAATCTTAATCACATTTAATTAGAATCTTGGTGCAATGATGATGAAAAATATATTTACATAAAGACAATTAAAAATAATATAAAATAATGATAATAAAGAACTGCTCCTGATGAGGGCGAAAAACACGAGCCAGGTTTCTCGCGAGAGGAAAACGAAAGAGTAGAGACCGAATAATAAGAAGAATAAGAAGATGAGGGATGAGAGAAAGAGTATGAGGCAAACTGAGGTGGGTAGCAAGGTGCTGCTGTTTCTGGGGCTGCCAAGGTGGCCGTTGGGGCAGCTGATCTCTTCGAATGGCAGCAGGTGAATGTGAGGAACGCGCCTCTCATATACCGATACTCTTTTACCTATATAAGTACGTATTATTGTTTTTGTTACTTTGTATCGATACAAGACACAAAATAATTCTGTAATATTATTTTTTCAAAAATCATTTCAGTTTGCGAATCGTTTCGATTTTAGAATTTGACAATGAAATATTGAAATTCATATGACGAGATTTTAAAAGTTGAGTAATTGTCTCTTTTTACTCCTTCATTTATGCAGATGATTATTTTCTGTAATGGTTTGGAAGAAGGTATGCTGCAAATGTATTTGCACATTTGCATGTTTACGAGGTGATTCGTTATCGTTATTATGGCCCTCTCTTTACTTTAGCCTTTTTCACCCTGTCATAATGTTCCACTCTCATTATTTTTCTCAGCTATCGCAATATGAAATTGTGTGATTCGTGAGATATAAACGTTTATCCATGCTTTCTTCTCTTTTGTTCATCACGAGTTCCACTTTCACACCTGCTCTGTTCATAGGGGTCCTTCAACCAATATTAACCCAGTAAACTTTGCAGGAGAATTACAAATGAAAGGGGAACTATTTGTCAGACTTGAAGAATCTACAAAAAAAAATCGAATCAAATTGTGGCTATTTTTTGTCTCTGTTATCAAATATGAAAATGTCTTGGAAATTTAAAGGCTTAATTTCTCACGAATAGCGATTTAAAAAAAAATCAGTGTGTCCTTTACATTAAATTTTATAAAATGTTTCTCAATCTTCGCTAAACGCTAAATCCGCCTGTTTTTCTTTCTCCTATTTCCCTCGTTTTTTCGGTTCGTTGCTTGCATTTTTTTTCTTTCATAACACGGTAAAGCACGTATTAGCGTTTGAGTATAAAGTACTAACTGGAACGCAATGTTGTTGGTTGTAAAGTGGTATAGGGGCGAGGCAAGAAGGCGTAAAGGAGAGTGAAAGAAAGAAAAAGAAGGAGAAAGAGAAAGAGGGAGAGAGAGAAAACGACTTCCTTGTTCGTGTTCTTCGTCTTCGGTTCCCATGTCCTTTTGCTCGTTCATTTTCGTTGGAACGCGCGGGCGTTTATATCTATACATATATATATAATTCTTATATATGTATGGACGATGGGTCTTTCCGTTGTCGCCGATTCCCATGGACTTCCTAAACATTGACTTCCTCGTCGAACTCAACGATGTCCATGAACCGGCAGATGGCCTATTAATTCGTACATGAAGACGACGACGAAGAGGAGAACATTTTCTTGACCCTCTCTATCCTTTTCTTGCTCTATTTCGCTCCCTTTCTTTCTTTCTTTCTTTCTATATATTTTCCCATTCTCCTATCATTTTGTTGTTGTTGTTGTTGTGAATTTCTCTTTCTTTTTATTCTCCTTCCTTGTTTCTGTATTGTCTTCCTTGTCTGTCGCTGTTTCTCTTTTTTAATTTCTTTCCGCTTTTCCCTCCCCTCGTGCACGTATCATTACCCTCGTAAAGTATCAACCCCTCAAGAGGTTTCTCATCCCCATTACTCGAGCACTTGTCTTCACCACAACGTATTTTTTCTTCTACTTATTCAATATACCATTTCCGTTACACTTCCGTCTTTGCTCAACGCCGTTCACACGCACTTAGGGATGAATATTTAATTGAAGTGTGAACCACGTATAACAGTCTCGAGCTTTCTGAATCTTCTTTGTAAAGTTTTATCGATTGATGTCCTTTTCACCTGCTACGCCCAATGTTCAGGTCAGGTGTGGTTTTATTGTCATTGTCTGTTTCTTATCAGTCTTTACTTTCTCACATTCCCGTAACAAGAACAATTTAAGTATTTTATTTTTCTCTCGTAATGTTATTTTTTCTTTAAGAAAATCTATAAATTAATCCAAAGAAACATCAAATGGTACAATTTGAATAATTATTGAAAAATTGCCGACTTGTGGAACTCCTTGCAGCGATCGGTAAAAGTCACGGATTTCTTGGCGCCAGGCTACGAAAAAGGCAAAGAAAGAAAGAAAAGTCATAAGAGAGAAAGATAGAGAGATGAAAAAGAACAATAGGGGAAAGAGGAGAAACAGATCGTAAGTAAAATTAAGGAAGAGAAAAAGAAGCGGTGGGAAAAAAGGGGGAGGGATGGATCTAGACAACAAGTGGTCAAAGAATTCACTACTGTCCGCACAAATCGTTGATGCTGGAACGTTTAAGTTGTTGTTGCGGTCCACGGGAGATCTCGAAGAGATGCAAGGTCGAGATGGATCTTTGGAATGAAATAAAGGGGCCACCGAGAGACTGGAGGCTCAGATCTTTCAGGACATGAGTTTAAGAGAGTAGAGAGAATAAAGAGAAAGAATAAAGAAAGAGAGCGAGAAAGAGAGAGAGGGAGAGAGAGGGACAAAAAGGTAAAGAGAGAAATACAGCAAAAAAAAGAGAAAAGAGAGAGAGAAACTAATGAATCGAGATATAGTATCTATGTAGCTGAAAGAGAGATAGGATCTGAAATGGCTCCCGTCTTCAGCGTGACTGGTAATGCTCTTCAAGAAATCAAGAGAGCGAGAGAGAGAGAGAGAGAAAAGGGCAGAGAACGAGACGCAGAAACCCGGAGGCCCTTTGATAATTGCCGACTTCTCGTACTTACGCATACATAAAAAAACACGCACGTAGATTTTAAGCTGGACACACATCCACCATTTCATTATAACCAACCAACCAAACGAATATTGTTTTGACGTTCAATTACCCTTTTTTTATTACTCCTTCAATATTTTTCACCTCTTTTTTCTGACGGTGTACTGGGGGTAAATTAGTCGATAATATATCATGTAGATTTGCGATTAACTTCACAAAAAATACGACAGTAATACGAAGACACAATAAAATTAAAAATAATATAATTCAACATAATTGTAGAAAGCTATGAGCAATTGCAAAGTAAAAAACGATTTGAGTCTCGGAATCTTGAACTATTGGGTAAATAAAAAAATGTTGCTTTTATTGAATTTAATTGATTTTTCTTCAGTGCTCCAAAAATTGGAATGCAATTAATGAAATAACACTCCCCCAATAATAACTTCTACGTAAATTTAAGACTTACTTATTTCTATGTAAATATTGAATGAAATAACGGCCGAAAAAGATTACTTCTTCAAATTAAATATTCGAGAGTAAAATTTATAAATATGTTATTAAATACACAACGATTTTTGAAGTACCTAAATGGTATTTAGACAGTGGCAAAACTCTCGGTAATCGTTGGAGGAAAAAAATTCCTTCGTCATGTACAAGGCCCTTTCCCTTTCACTGTTCCCTTATTGTTGTATTCTCCATTTTTTCACATTGTACTCAAGGGATGTGGAGCAAGAAGGTCGAATTGTTGATAAAAAAAAAAATGTATGTTGTACGAAGTTAGGTAACAATGGGTTAGGTGCGCACCCGCACCTACGTACATAATAATGGGAGTTTACGTATCCTGGGAGTGGAAAAAAGGACAGACATGCCCTTGAGAGAGGAAAGGCAAATGATGCGATGAAAAATAGCATGAAAACGCCCAGCATCAGAAAATTATTTGTATTCTGCATATATATGTATATATATTTTTACAATGCATAACCGGTGGGATTACGTAGGTGCCCTTGGGATGCCCTTCCTATTCAGAAGTTGCTCATTCAATAGGGATCTCTCAGAAAAGGATAATATCCGCTACCGAAACGAAATCAGAACGAAGGTCAACGTCAGACAAAACAGTCTGTCATCTTCGTATAATTTTTTTTTGTTAATCCATAGTAAAAATATTTTTTTATTCGTTACTTTTCCAATAGAACCTTTGGATTTATTTTTCTTCAGTTTCAATCAAAGGCAACGTTACTAATAATTTTTTGAAGATTTTCCTTCATTTATCTTGCAATTGGCGATATTCACAGAATTGCATAGCATTTTTTGCAATTAATCACGTAATGAGAATTAAATGAAAATGTTAAAATTAAATGAATTGTCCACTTGAATTTTTTTAGCTTCGACGGAATTTTTCCTTGTCGTCAAAAAGCCTAGACAGTAGAAATTATTCGTAACGCGCACAGTAGATGCTCTCTGGGATCCACCTGTTGCCCCCACCACGAGGTTAGAAGAGATCTTGACGTAACGTGCACGAGGAAATGGTGGGGTAAGAAAATATGGAGCACATGTGATCGATAAAAGCGAATGTCTAAGTTTTTGGGGTCTTAAAGGCACGCGTGCACGTGTGCGAGTATAACAGAAGAAGAAAGACATCAGAGAACAGATCATGGAAATCGGGGAACGATATTGGGGGAGAGGGGAACTAGAGGGGAAAAACGAAAAAAAAAATAAGGAAGGGAGAAAGCACGTGTGCTTTATTGTAAAGTTCCGTTGGCTCGACACTGTCGAACGACTTGCTTGCAATTTTTTCTTCTGCAAAGTCGAAGAAAGGGAAAAGAGAAAACGAAATTGAGAAGTTTCGAAACAACACGAGAAATAGTGAAAAAGTGTAAAAGGAGAAAAGAAACTGAAGATATACTACATAAAAGATGGGGAGGCAAAAAATCGAGAAAAAAGAACATTATTGTACGCGTTCATGTATGGAAAAAGAGGGGTATGAAAAAAGGGGACCACGAAGAAGATGAAGAAGGAGAAGAAGAAGAAAAAAAAAGATCGAGACGCCCCCAGCAGAGCGGACCTCTGAAATGTTCTCTCGTCCTGTCCCACGCTTGAGGCTACGCTCAACTCTCTAAGAGTTCCCATTCGTTGGTCTCGTTCCCTCCGTCTTTGAATACCAGACAGCTATCAAACGATTGGTCCAGACATTGGATAACAACAAAAAGATTATTCCACCACAAATTCAAATGATTATTTGATCAACTCATAAATAGTGCAATATCATTTTTAATACCCACGAATCAATTCATGTTCTCTCCTGCATGTCAAATGAAGAAATTAACATTTTGCGATGACTCGAGATTAGTTTATGTCGACTCCCAAGACCTTATTATCATTATTTATGTTTTTTTTCCAACATTTTCGTGTCAACAATAAAAAGTCGAGACTGCGGGAAAAGATTACGTGACTCAGAAAAAATATCAACCGGGGGTCGAATTTCAGTAAAATAAAAATTAAAAAAACACAATATTGTATCATATGCAGGTTGAATTTTTCCCACTTTTTCTGCATCCCCATCTACGCTCACTATTATCTTTTTTGTTGATGATCTTTTTGACGTGAACTCGTAGTTATCTGGAATTTTGTTGCATCCAACGTTTCAGAGCTGCTGGAGGTCAATTCTTTTTCGACTCGTCAACAGAATTTGATATCGATAGAAAGAGACAGCAATGCGATTTCTTAGTAGAATTTTATCTACGGATGTTTACGAGTTTGTATAAATCTGTTAGTCATCGTTATTAGAGTAGAGTTATGTAAACGTTCGTAAAGTAAATACAAAAATTCCGGATTTAATTTTTGTTAAATTTCATTAGTCAAGCTAATGTTTCTCTGTTTTTATTATATACTTTTTTTCATCGAATTTAATTATGTTTTCAAATTGATCCTAATCATATTTGCGTAGGAATTTAGGTTACAGAAAAAAATGATAAAAAAATTATTATAATTGGATAAAATTGATAACAACCTCGAATCTAACACCATTTATTTGTTTAACTATAAGTAGGCACTTGACCCAAGATTGCTTATTAGTATAAACAGGAAAAAAGTCGGAAAAATGTATTATTTTGACATTGGATACTTTTTGGCAATGTGAAAAATCTGTTACGATGTAATGGTATTTTTCTTTCTTTTTTTTGGACGCTGCGCAACGAGATATGGCAACGTGAGCCATTATACCATGGGCCAGCCTGGAAAAAAATGTCGCTGTAAAAGCCGTGTGGTAATTTGAGCCCTTTTTCGGCATTCCGAGTGACCTAATTGGGACCACCGGGGTCGTCCCCCCTCCATCCCTTTTTTCCTTCTTAACCGACGAATCATTGTAACATGCAAATACAATGTAATATGTAAGCCATGCAATTAAACTCCTCCTTACCCTCAAAGGTCCTTCTAATTGGACTGATTTATGATCGAACTTATCATTTCTTTCCTACTTTGACCACTTCCGGGTCCAATAAATCATTGTATATGTAAAAATTGTCGATTGTCAGCGGAAATTAAAAATAAATGTTAGCTTTAAAAAATGTGATTACTTCGAAGAAATGATTTTACATGTTTAACTATTGGTTGATTTACAAATAAGAAAATACTGTACGATTGAATAAATAGTTGGATGCCGAAAAAATAAGTAATTTTTTCAGTAAATCTTTTGTATTATTTTTACATCCATAAATATCTAGTAAACAAATTGGATCAATCCAGGTATTTAAGTAATATATATGTCTATATTATTATATGATCGTCTTGCTCTCGAGGTCTTTACAACACCTGCTCAACCATCTCTCTCTGTCTCTCTCTCTCCCTCGTTCTCTCTTTCTCTTATTTTTTTCTTTCCTTCTCCGTCACGTTTTGTCTTTTTCTCTTTTGATCCTATCCGGAGTTACGTGTATACAGAGGTTATCCCTGCGGAATAAAGAGCAGGGGATCGAGAAGTTGGGCAAAGACCCTTTCGGATTAATCTATCCTTCGTTCTTTTTTCTTCTCTCACTCTCTCTTTCTCTCCGGCGTTTTTACACGTTCTCAATCCTCCACCGTACTTTACATCGATACTCGTGTCGTCTGCACACGCTGGATCGTCAAATATCGTGGAGAGACTGTAAAAGATGAGAGTATGAGAGGCGCGGGCGCGTGGTAGGACCGACCTTCAATGGAACTCGATCTTACGTCGAGCTGAGTGTAGGCCACGGTCCCACACATCAAGGGCCCCCCCAACAGGCCTTTCCCTATGTCTCTTCAGATCCTCCTCTTTGGACCATGAACTCATACATATACGCGACGCTGTGTTATTAGTTATATACACGCATTTTTCTATGGGCTATTCCGGGTTATAGATTTTTTATAAACTTTTGTAACAAAAGTTGATAATACGTACAATTGATAAAAAACTAATACAAATAAAATAATAACAATTTATTCGCAAATTTTTTATAAGTTGACCTTTCGAGATGAAGAAAAATGTACAAACAATTTTGGATTCTTATGTTTGCACAAATTCGTAGTGAAAAATATGAAAAAGAACATTATTTAATTGAATCATCAAAAAATAGATACCGAAATTAATTACCATTGTATGGAGATTCTAAAAGTTATATTATGAGGAGATTTGATCGGAAAACGAAGAAAAAATGCATAACCTGTGGACGAAAAAAAAATAAAAACCGAATGAAAAAACTAAAATCTCAGTCATTTTTTTACTCGTTTCTGGACTGTACGAAAAAATTATATTTCTGATGAAAAAACACGAAATCCACGAGTATTAAATTGTCGATTTTGTTGCGATAAAGATCGAAAAAAGTTTTCAAAAAACTTTCAAAAATGATATTTGTGTTTCCTTTTCTACGATAAGCTGAGAAATGATAATAAGAAAAAATGAAGAAATCGAGAAGGTGTCGAATTGACCTTGAAGAGCCCGTATATTGAGGAAATAAATAAGAAGTGAAGATGAGCATATACGTATTATTATTATTATTATTATCGGTGTACGTATAGGAAGACTCTATACACGAGACGAGAATGCGTAAGAGAGCTACTCGAAGCAGGGGGCAAGGCCTCTATTACCTACGAAACTCTTCTCCCTTCTCTCCCGTCCTTATTTATTTCCATCTCCTTCGCAGCTTCTTTCCTCTGTACCGTATATTAGCTATATATTGTATTTGCCCACACGTGGATCTCGGCTCCTTTGCCATCGACTATCGGCCAAAGTAGGCCCGCATTCAACGCGAACAAAAAGAAATGTGTAAAAAATAGTGAAAAAAAGCAACGTCAAAAATTTTACTTAAAAAAAGTCTAGAAAAATAATTGGGCCATTTTTTCTATTACCGTTGTGAACACAATGATTTTCGAGTATCATTAACTTAAAAAATCAATAAACAATATGGATGAACAAGAATATTGGAGCATCGATAATTTTTCAAAAATAACATTAACGGAATAAAATTAACACTTTTTTATAATTTCATTTGATTTATTGATCGATGGCACAAACCCAAAAGACAAATCTCGACAGTTTAACTCTCATGTAGAATAAGAATTCCTCAAATTTTACGGGCCGATAAAACATAATAACAAGTACGAAGCGCATACTTAATGAAATTCACGGAGCCCGGACATAACAGAGTAGTACGAAAAGTGGTGATTGTTGGTCGATAATGACGACTCAATAAACAACAATAAGAATATAAATAGTAATAATGGAAGAGTATGGTCAAAATGGAAAACAGTATAAATGACTATAATTATGAAAAATGTCAGGGGTAAGTTGGGGGGTCATATAACGAGGAGGACGAGTTTTACGACCGAGAGAAAAAAAATGAAGAAGCCAAGAAAAAAATCGTAAGCGAGTAAAAAAACGATACTCCGTAAAACAAACAAAAAAAGTAAAAACATAATAAGAAAACCAAACGAAAAAATGAAAAAACGCAAAAAAAAACATATTAAATAAAGTAAAGAGTACATTTCTGGAGAACGAATAATCGTGTGCTTGTACACGTGTGTATTTTTCATTGCTGGGAGCCGAGAGAGTGAAAGAATTATCAGAGTGGGGTTGAGGGTTGGAGAGGATGGGAAAAAAGAGGAGAAGGAGGAAGGGGGGCTTAAGGGTGAGTGGTGGTCGCGTGGTGGGGGGGTTAACTGAGGTTAGGGCCCCCCTCCCTACTCCGAAGAGGCCCCGAGAACGACTCCCGTAGGTGCCCATGGCCGCAAACGCCACACGATCGTCCCTGACGAGGGTACCCAACAAGAAAGAATGAGAGAGAGAGACAGAGAGGAGAGAGAAAGAGAAGAAATAAAAAAAAGGGAAAAACGAACCGAAAACCCACAGCTCCAACCCAGCAGCGCGGGACTTCTTCTCGTGGTAGTCTCAGTTCGAAACCATCCTTGGAAACTCGCGGTTCGAAGCCAAACGTCGTTTTCGAAACGTCTTCGTAACATGACGTATTTTGCTTCGACGAAAAAAAACACCACGTGTCTTATTTATTCAAACATATTTACAAATATTTTTAAATTTATGTTTTTTAATCGTATTTTTGTTTCAACAAAACAATAATTATTTAACTATTAGTCACCAGCGAATTACGCCAAAGGCTTTTTTTCGATACATTATTTTGGGTCTTTTACATCGAAGTGTTTGGGACTGGAGTGAATTTCTTTTCATTTACTGAGATTAGTAATTGACTCGGCGATTTTTGGATATTTATTGAGGATATTTCATTGTTCGTAACTGTGAGAAAAAAATCACACGTTGGATTTGCCTTTTGTTTGTGACCACGTGCTCCAATCACGCTGACACTCAGCGAACACTTCTGAGTGCCGTTCGATCATCTAGGAATTTGTTTTTCATCATATCTACGAGATTCATGAGATTGTGAGCGGGGAAGACCAAGTGTGGAAGACAGAGCGAAGAAAATCGGAGTTTGAGGATTCTGAGACTTCGCTGACGATCCTGACGGTCGAGGATCGATCTAACCGGCTGATCCGCCGTTGGTAAGTGCCATATTTTTCCCTTTCGAGATCTTTGTCTGATGACGAGAAAAAATCATGAGAAATTTTCTTCTCTGGGATAACCTTTGACTCGGATTTTGCGACAGGTGCATTTTTTCTCGCAGTAATAAAAGAAAATTGACGTTTCTGGATTTTTCCATGGTTTTGGCTTAAAAGAGATATTTTTTTCAGATCTTATCTTGTATGGCTTAAGAAATGTACTTGTCACCGAAAATTCGAAGTTTACTGTTACTTAAACACATTGCAACAGGTTCGATTATGGTCAGAGACTCCAACATATATTTCAACCCCCTTTTGAAGCCCTTACTAAACCCTAATTTGAAATAACAGATTTATTCATGATGGGCTCCAAAAAATCTCTTATGCTTTGACTTTTAAATTAGTCGCTTTCTACAATGCAGACCAACCGTCACTTGTCCACTGACGTCCGTTTTAATTAACGAAGATCGACAGCCCGAACACGAGAAACCCCTGCGGGACAGATAAGAATTGTGAGGGATCCGCAGCAGGGGAGATTTACCCGAACTCTGTTCTCCTATCTTTTTGTGCAGCCTTCCATGTTTAGAAGATTAAAAAAAAAACAGGAAAACTTAACTGTTTTCAAATTCGTGGTATTTTGATATAACTGCAATTTTTTTCCAATAATTTAAAGTCAGAAAAGGCGTTATCACATCTCTAACTTTTATCTGCTTTTATTTGCTTTTTTCATTTAAAAAATATGATTAGAGTACTTTTTTCCCTAAAGTTATGATAAATGAAAGTTAGCAAAAATTTTCTTTCAAGTTCTTTGTGCCATAAGAAAACATGTAAGATCCTATCAAAAGTCTGATTCAGAGGCACGTGAAAACTAGACACAAAGGAAAAACTCCTGGTCTTTCCATTGAGCGACATTGTTCCTCTCTCTCTGTCTCTTTCACTAGGGGCCCCTTCAGTTTATGTATTTTCCGAGCTTACGTATAGGACAGGGATTTCACATGAAATCGAGGGAGTCCCACACATATTGGGGTATAGCGGAACGGGAAGGAAAAATGGTAACGAAAAAATATTCTTACGAGGAATGGGACACATCGATGATTCGCTACAGGGACATTGAATAGTTGTCCGAGTAAGAATAAGGACAGAAAGACAGTGGGAAAGAATGAAAGAAAGAGGAAGAGAGAAAAAAAATAGGAGATGTACAGGCAATAACCGTGCGACAATGTGTCGAGGGGTATGGAACCACCCCTTGTGTTTGTGTGCAGTGTTAGTGGCACACAAGTCCGTGGGGGAGCCACGGGGACAGTTCATGGCGAAATATAATGGGGGCCCATCGTCAAGCTCAAAGCAAAAGCGTATACACAACTTTTATATAGAAATAGAAAGAAGAAGAAGAAGAAGAAGAAGAGGAGCGGACCCCTCCCTGAGGATGGGATTATCTCGGGGTCCTGGGGCAGGTATCCGTGACGCGAGAATTTTTCAATCGAATCGAATCGTCGGGGGCCCCTGCACAGTGCGTTTCCCCCACTCGAAATCTCTGACAATGTGGTACACGGGGTGTAGAACATTATTCAATGGGATTGCGCAAAAGTTTCTGTACTTACGGTCTACAGGCTGTCTTAAATATCCACGTTGTGAGAGATTGGTCGTTGAATTCTGAAGAAAAATGTCTTTGTGCATTTTTCCCTGCGCTAAACCGTTAAGAAAAAATGTTAGTTAATTAGTTTTAGCCAATCTGTCGTATGCCAATAAGAAGAAAGGGCTGACTAGCGATGAGCGATAACGCTTCCGTCATTCTACGCTTCTTCTCGGATTTCCTCCCAAATGGCTGTCACTAATTAATTAATATCTCATCGATGATACATCGTAGAATAAAAATACCTAAGACTTTTCTCTCCAAAATTTCACGATCTATTTGCCTTATACATCTCCCGGACAAATTTTAAGACCCTCTGTATATAGGTGCAGGAACTTGCATGTGATGGATTTTTCATTGTTCTCTTGTGTGGGAGTCCATCAGAGAAGGATTTCTGTCTGAAAAAGGGACTTTTCACTTGCATCACTTTTTTTGTTGTCTCGTTCCATAATAACATAAGCGGGCTCATGAAAAGCATGGAAAAGGGAGGAAAGTACCGGGGAATCAGGAGCAGAAAGAGAAAGGACTGAGAGAGGGGAGATCACCTTTTCGGAGATCAACACCTAACGTATTTTTTTCCATACACTCTTTGCCAACCGTTCTTAGGGTGAGAGTAACGTGCCCAGCCTTTGTCGGGTATTCCCCGCAGGATTTTCACACTTTTCAAGGATTGACGAATGCATGTATATATACATGTATAGAAGTATGAAATTTTCACAAGAGCTAAAGTCTCTCTATAAAATTTTGGAAAATCCAATATGGGATTAGGAGGAATGACTATTGGGAATTATTCGACAAATATGACATTTCTTACAAAATAAAAAAGTCTCTCGATCTCAAAACTTTTTTAGTCGTTCACACATTTTTCTTCTAATGATAATAGATAAGATTATTTAATGAGGCCATGAAACAAAATCAATAATTACATATAATTTATAGTTAATCTAACATCCTATTACGAAATTATGAAAAAAAATTCAGGTTAATCGAGGTCAACTCAGCCGCCTAATCAAATATGAGATTATCATATAAATTTTGGCCTTGAAGTAGTAATTAGAGTGCTACGATGTATTTCTATAATAATCAAATATTCTGACGATAAATTGCATGTTTTATCAGTTGGAAACTTGATCTAAAGGGATTGTAGTGAGAATAGTCGGTTGTCGACCCAAGTCTTCATGAAAAATAGCTTAATTCCGAAGTTTACTCAGAAATAGAGTACACGGAAAAAAATTCTTTTGATGTTTTTCAGCAGAATTTTGTATAAATTTTTTTTTTTAAGATGATTCATCTTGAAAAAAGAACAAGGACATTCCGTCCATAAGCAAACAGGTGACCGATGTCGTTTGAATCAATTTAAAATATACCGTGAAAGTGAAAAAATGATTTTCAATGATTTCTCGTCGAAAAAACGGTTGAGAGATAATCAAGAGAGAAAGAAAATAGCGAGTAAAACAAGAAAGGATCCGGAAACGTGATTTCGGTTGACCAGGAGAGTCGGTTGGAATGGAAGAAGAAAATATTCATGTCCCTTTCTTCCTGTATCGAAGGTGCGTTGATCACCTATGAACTTTAACGAACCGTTACACTCGAGGCGTCCTGGTGGCAAAGTTCTCCGGATGATTCGAAGGTTTCTAATCTCGTCCATTACTAGACAAAGGAAAGCGAGGGTAGAAAGGAGAGGAGAGAGGAAGAAGAAATGGAACAGAAGAAGTGGATGTTGGATGGTGAATTTTGATGGAATTGATGGGACGAATGGTCCCGTAGAAGGAACGACAGGATAACCGGTATCCTGTGGCAGGACCGTTGGCCAGGATGGCGTCAAGGGTCGTAACGGTGGCCCTATTTTTTTTCTCCCAACGTCCCATCTTCATCACGGGGGACCGGAAATAAAGCTTGGAAACTTTGTTCAAGACAAATTTTACTACGGGATTTTTTAAAATTCTCCCTCCGCCCCGCTAACACCTCGAGGGACAGTTTAGAAACGTGCGAAGGGCTCGAGAGGGGGACGATTGTTCGTTCTAGCCCAACTACGGAAACAGGTTTTCATTTAAAAGCGCCTATGCTAATGAACCCGAGCTTCGGGGCCAGTGCAACTCTTGCATATAATACAACAAGAAAAATTCCCTTTGTCATCCTTGTCCCATATAAGGGAAGAGTCCGCAAGTGGGTAAATCACCCTGTCACAAAAACCCTCCGTTTATTTGCATATTTTCGGCCCGCGTCTCTTTTTCAGCCCTTCCCTTGGCCCTGTCCGGGGGTTGCTTTCTCCCGGAGCACGGAGTGTCCCGTGTGGGAATTACTTATTTCGGTTTTGAATCGTCCGGCGAATTTTGAGAACGTTAGGATTTGGGAAACATTTTTTTCGTCCAATTTTTTGAGCTTTCACCAAATTATAGCATTGAGCTTTATAATAGGATAGAAAACGGATTTTTTTATCTAAACACATTCCCTAGGCCCGCATTTTTTCCTAGCTCGCTTTATTTCTTCGTAAAAATGCTTTAAAAAAAGATACATAGTTTAGAGACGAAATAAGATACGAAATCTTCTGAAAATTCGAAATGACGATTCGGAAAGGTCTCAGGGGGTGTTTATTAAAAAAAAAGAAATAGGAGATGCCTGAAAATGTTATGCGGGTTGAGGTAGGAAAGACGAGATGGAAGAGGAGAGAATTTTTCGTGCTTGTGAGTTTACTCCGTTTAACCTAGCAGGGGGTTTAACCCCGCATTGTAGCTAATTGCGGCACATTTTCAGTCTCCAATATACATATGTACATAAGAAAATATATATAGAATGGATGGAAATACGATTGTCAGTCGTGGTGGTCTTTCTATTGTCGTTTAACCCGAACCCCCGGGCGGCTCTTTGCGATATATATTTTTTGAAATACGAAAAAGGTCAACAGAGAGACTGCAGTCGGTAGGAGAAAAAAATATAGGAAAATGACCGAGACGGAAGTAAACGCCCCAGGAATCAGAAAAACCACAGGAGCGAAAATAGAAAAGCAAGAGTCAAAGGACTCCAATTTTTGCGAAAAGGAAACTCAAAGCCACCAACCAAAACAAGTATTGTTCATGTTTATGGTCTGTTTTGGGTCCCCTGCGAGGTTATCCTGAGAATGCATCTAAAGGACTCTTTTTTCTCTGGAGGCAAAAGGTCCTTTTCGCCATTTTTATGGTTTAAATTAAATGAACCGAAAACGGACTTGCGGTCAATTTTTGGTAATTAAATTGATTCTTCGGATTTTTTTTCATTCGTCCAATTGAAATGAATTTTCATTAATTATTATATGAAATTACTTTTTCAATTGCAAATATTCAAAATCATCCAAATTTTTGAACAAATGAAATATAAAAGTGAACAAAATCATATTTCTATCGTCCGAAAAAAAGGATTTGTTAGAAAGTTTTCAAAAAGGCCAAGTTATAGTGCAAAAAAAAACATTGTTCTTCGACCATTTTTGAAAAACAAAACGCAAGGAGGAGAGAAAAAAGATAAAGAGGAGAGGAAAATAAAGAGAAGGAAGGAAGAGGAAGAGAGGGAGAGTGAAAGAGCAAAGGATAGAAGAGAAGAGTGGGGGAAATCCTTCGTGTGTGGTCCAAACAGGCCTCTCGTATAGTAAAGAGCAGGCAAAGCATCAAGAGCGAAACAGCAGCAGCCTCGGTCACTCGGAAAGGTGTCGCATGGTGTGTGGTATGCCACAGTGTCCGAGGCTTGCCATTCTTGTACCAACCACCATGCTATAGTCCTTACAAGCTTTCAGGACTCTAGAAGCGTTATGACTGCGTGCTGCTTCCAATATATATACATAAAGAAGAAAGAAACAGTACAAAAAAAGGAGAGAACATTTCGCATCTGGAAATATCGTCTTCGAGACGATCATTGAGAATACGACCTCCTGTGGAATCACCTTTTTTCTACCTTTCAAATTCGATTGATTAATTAATATTATTATTATTATTGT